>OZ023314.1:51332794-51365294 GCA_964007375.1 Ophion obscuratus
CAGGAAAATATGAACTTAAAAAATGTCTAAATTGACGAACCAATAAAATGTTGATTATTTCGCTACATTGTACGTTTTGTACCTGCACAACAGTAATTAATAAATATCTTTCATTCCGCCACCATCTTGAATGCCAATTAGTTACTGGATAGATTTTTCGGATTTATACTGATGTGTTTATGAGTTTATGTATTTCTATTTGCATAGGAATATCATCAGTTTTTAAATAACTTGTGGGAAATTTAGATTCTTAGGTTAGGCTATAACGAGAATGCGTGGCTATTTATTCCTTTGTTGCACAGAAAATCCCGCGATTACAGCGACCCTAGCGGATTCAAGATTAACAATACACTCTTGGCTTTGTCAAGGGAGCCATCTCCGACCACTACAGTTGTAAACTTGTATGTAAGATCGTGGGATTACATATATGTCTGGCAATAACGGTAGTGGGGCTAGGTACTCTTAGTGGGGTCGGTTTTTATTCTTATTTTTACCGCTTGGTGCGGTTGAGGCGTGTAGTGTGTGACCAACAGATAAAAAGCTCTTTCGTCTCTTCCCCCCCCCGACCGCATGGCATGCGCTGTTTGCGGTAACTTTATTTACTGTATTGCCGTGTAAGCTGCATATTATACGAAAAAAAAAACAAAGTAATGTATCGATTCAAAAGGAAGATGATTATCATTATAATCATTGCAATTGAGATTTTCTGTATATCCCACAAGTTTATTTCAATACTTAAGCGGCCGAGATGAATATGATCGATGTTTAGTTTTAGTAGTGCCAGAAGATAGTTTGGGGTTCTTATCCTCCTAAATTAATATTGCGGATAGTTGCGATACGAAGGTATTTTTATTTATTGGTTTCACAGTCTTTATTCTCGTGGTACTGTTTCTCAAGATTATCACCTGTGCGCTAACGTCTCGAGACTCTGTTCAAGAAAAAGAGAAAGAATAATCAATCTTCTAGAAGCAGAACCGAACTTCTACTCGTCGCAGCGTCGGTGCGTTAGCTTCTGTTTCCTCCGCTGTCGCTGCTGGCTATTTCTCTGGGGTGAACGCCGCTCGGTCGGTAACGTTGGTGTTGGTGACGGAACCGCCACAGCTACTCCCAGTGACCTTGGCTGGGTCAAGAGGGAACGATACCGTCTTCTTTTTGTTTTCTAACCTTTTTGTTGGCTGGTTCACCGCGTCTTTCCGTTCAGGCGGCTGGATGTTGTTGTTTCCATCCCGTCCAGGTTCTTGGAGGTTTTCCCCCCGTGCAAGCTCACTCTCGTTATTTTCCACGTATGCTGGCTTTAACCTCTCAACTGAGAAGGTGTTTTCCTCGCCTTTCACCTGGACGACGAAACTCCTGTCGTCGAGTCGTTTTGTTACCTTGTACGGCCCTGCGTATGGCGGCTCTAGAGGCGGTTTGACCGCATCGTTTCTTATGAACACGTGCGAGCATTTCTGAATGTCCTTGAACACGAATACTCTCGCTTTCGTGTGATGAGCAGTCGGTGTCGGTCTCTCGTTCCGGATGTGCTCGCGAAACCTTTCCACAAATATGCGAGGATCGGCGGGCATATCTTGGCTGATGAAGAACTCACCAGGCACGCGTAATGTCGTTCCATACAACATTTCCGCGCATGACGCCGACAAATCTTCTTTATACGATGTTCTTTGTCCAAGTAGGACTGTCGGTAGACGTTCGGTCCAGGGCATCTGTCCACTGCACATGAGAGCGGACTTTAGTGACCGGTGCCATCGTTCGATGATTCCGTTCGATGCCGGATGGTACGGTGTAGTACGAATTCTCTGGGCTCCTATCAGCCGCGATAACGACGTAAAGAGCGCCGACTCGAACTGTCGCCCCTGGTCCGTCGTTATTGAGAGAGGGCTCCCGTACCTGCAGATCCATTCATTGTAGAATGCCGCCGCGACGGTGTCTACGATCATGTTTCGTAGTGGGATAGCTTCTGGCCACCTGGAAAACCGGTCTATCGCTGTTAGGCAGTACCGGTATCCGTCCACCACAGGAAGTTCAATCAAGTCGATGTGGACATGATTGAACCGTGCGTCGGGTACGTTGATTTTACTCGGAAGCGGCTTGTTGTGCCTGCTGACTTTCGACCTTTGACAGGGCTCACATCTGCGCGTCCACTCCAGTGCGTCCTTCTTAATTCCCGGCCAGACGTATTTCTGTCGTAGAAGACGACACGTGTTCCTGCCGCTCGGGTGAGAAAGCGCATGTACCGAGTCGAAAGCTCTCCGCCTCAAGTCGCTCGGAATATACGGGCGTACTACTCCTGCCTCGACATTACAGAAGATTTTTACTTCCGGTTCGACAGAGAGTAACTGCAGTGCCAACGACGATCCTTGCCGGATCAGTTCCCGCAGTTCGGGATTCGCGTGTTGAGCTTCCCCGATCACCTGTGCAGAAAGCACTTTCGGCATATCTATTCGACTCACCTAATCTATTCTCGAGAGCGCATCTGCGACGACATTTTCTTCTCCTTTGACGTAGATTATCTCTGTTGTATATTGCGAGATAAAGTCCAGCTGTCGGAGTTGTCGCTGTGATGATTTTTCCGATTTTTGCCGGAATGCGAAGGTGAGCGGCTTGTGGTCCGTTCTCACCACGAACTGCCTCCCGTCGAGGATGTGATGGAAGAAGCGTATTGCTTCGAAGATGGCCAGCAGCTCTCTGTCGTAAGTACTGTACATTTGTTGCGTCTGGTTTAGCTTCTTCGAAAAGAAACCCACTGGTTGCCACTCTCCGTTCTCGTATTGCTCGAGTGTTGCGCCGATCGCCATGTCTGATGCGTCGGTCGTCAGAGAGAGCGGAGCTTTTGACGACAAGAATCTTGTTAGAATCATTTGGCATCGTGCCCGAAGTTGCCAGTCTACTCGCGTCGTCTCCCTCCATGTGATTTTTTGGTAGCGGGGAATGCTCCATGGGCATCACGAGGCTCTTTTTTTTTTTTTATTATTCCGCCCCGGCACCCTTTGTCACCACGCGCCCTTTTCTCGCCCACGAGGACAAAGCGCTTCGCACGCGACACTTTTTCCGTCTTTCTCTATCACTTTTTACGCGTTTTGTTCGCGTCGGGGTCACCAATTGTGGGGTTCTTATCCTCCTAAATTAATATTGCGGATAGTTGCGATACGAAGGTATTTTTATTTATTGGTTTCACAGTCTTTATTCTCGTGGTACTGTTTCTCAAGATTATCACCTGTGCGCTAACGTCTCGAGACTCTCTTTTCAAGAAAAAGAGAAAGAATAATCAATCTTCTAGATGCAGAACCGAACTCCTACTCGTCGCAGCGTCGGTGCGTTAGCTTCTGTTTCCTCCGCTGTCGCTGCTGGCTATTTCTCTGGGGTGAACGCCGCTAGGTCGGTAACGTTGGTGTTGGTGACGGAACCGCCACAATAGTTTGGCATGGTTGCGGATGCTCAGCTCATATGTGTGGTATTTCGGGTCCGATTTCAATTGGATTGCTTTTGTTAACTTGTGATTTCGCACATTCTTATAATTGATTATTACTCCTCAATCAATTATTTGTGAAATTCAAGCAGCCGTGATAAGCACGAACGATCTTCGTAGAGAAAACCATGCTGAAGTGCCAAGTATTAAGGCTCAGAAATTGGCCATTAGAGTTCGATTCCGGCCCGACCCTTGTTTTCTCTAAAAGGACGTTAAACTGAATACTTTTTGAATAAATTCATGCATAACAGTACATGTTCGTTTATATTGCCGTTTATTACAGTATATTTCATTTTGGTTGTTTATTGATAGACGTAAGTAGCAAACATTGTTTTCGGCTGTATGTCCTTTTTTTACCTGTGATTTTCCAAATTTACATCGCCATTGGGATGGTTGCGTCATTCGGATAAATTTTTATTTCAGCTCAGCCCTCTTAAAGTTAACTCGTAACGGTGGGCAATTATTTAACGAACTATTTTTTTTACCATATAGTCTTTTAGTTTATATTGACAATCACGGCGCAAAAACAGGCGTAAACACCGCGGACGAATACAGCGGCAAGAGGTAAAGGGGAAGCATATCCTTTTACTACGGCGATGCGTGGTAGCGCCAAAGGGGATCGAAAAGCGGCAATCCCCACCTCGAAAATTGAACTTGGTTGGAAGACCTGTACCAAAGATCGTGACCCCGTATGCCTGGGCTACGCCACGAGGCGGCGCAGTGCGAGTCTCTGAAGCCTCTTACCGGCAAAAATGCGAACATGCCAGTTTGAACATTGGCGCCCTCGACCACGCCGCGGAACGACCCAATCTCAGTTGGTTTTTAGAGACGCGGAAAAGGCGGGCCATGCTTTGCGCGCGCACAGTCGAGACGTGTGTCTTAGGCATGCGCAAAACAGTGCTTTATAAAGTAATGTGATATGGCATTACATTTCGTACCGAGTGATATCACATTACAACATCACCCTAAACATCACCCGAGATGGCGCCCCATGCGGCAGCTCACTATCACGTCCTGTATGATATTGTAATGGAATGCTAGGGTGTAATATAAAGTAATAGATAGATTAATACCCGTATTCATAGTCGTTCCTTAAGAAACAAGGATTTCTCATTCCGCGTTTCGTTGTAAACGCGAAATGAGGAATCCTTATTTCTTTAGGAACGACTATCTTTCTGAAGGAATCGGCTCTACTTCGATCTCATTATCGACATTTCTATTGGGAACAGATACAAGCTTTCTGTCGCTATTTACTTGAATTGTAGGATGGATGGCTGTCATATGTCGGCTCAAGCTTCCTATTGAGCTGGAAGAAATTGCCAATATACGCGAGCAGTAGCCACATTTGGCCTTTTTGCTCGGAACACCTTCTTCGAACTGATTCCAAAGGGAGTTACTTTTTCTCTCAGTCGCCATTAAACATTAAGATGTGCAAGTAATGCGATTGATGATGACCGCGCACTGTAGCATTATACTAAAGCTGGGTTTAGTGCTCAACCGAAATCAGCGCTCATCGCCGTATTGCATATGTATTGTATGTAACTATATCCGCTCGACTGACATCAGCGCTCCCCGTCGGTGAGCACTAAACCCAGTCTGATATATTACGCGTTAAATGACGCGACACTCGACCGATATCAGCGCTCCCCGTCGGTCGAGCACCAAACCTAGCCCTATTGTGATGTGTAATGCTTAATTTGGTCGAGTCATGTGTAATGCTACAGTACGCGGTCGGGTGATATTACGCGTAATGCATCAATCGCATTACTTACACACGTCTAGTGTGTCTTAACTGCTGTTGTCTGAGTCGCTCGCGCGTGATGCAAGGTCAATGAAAAATATATTCAAACAACGCGCCTTACTATGAATAACGAAAAATGTCACCTTTTAATGCAAAAGTACGGTGCCAAAGATTATTTTTGGAACAGCAAATCTCCAAATTACCACAACAAATCGCTGAGCGAAGACGCATGGGAGCATATACGATCAGTAATAGGCTTAACTAATCTCGACTGAGAGAAGAAAATGACCACGCTTCTGGCATCATATAAAAGAGAGAAATCCAGAATATCTAAAGGTCTAATTTCTGGTTCTGGTAAGTATTTTGTATTTAGGTAAGGCTTATAATGAACTGTACAGCATAATTTGTCGTTTTTGTCTATAATATAAACCACTTGGTAACCGGTAAAACAGTATATAGATCTGTTATTTTTAACAAATAAAAAACGTCTATTCGTTTTATTTTTATGTATTTTATTACAGGTGTATAGGCCTCCGAAGTAACTCTTGTGGCGCACCCTTGCGGCGAGTTTTGGCAAAACTTGGATTGATTTTCGTCTGCTAGTGCAGTATGCCGATCGCCATTTAAATCAGGTGTCCAATCGATGATGCTTGCTCAAGCCTAGCTCTTTCGTGTTTGTGCCGGTTTGACTTAACCGCCATGCGCCAATCCAAATTTTGCCACCGGCAGCCGTTACGGGGCGCCACCACGAAAGTTACTTCGGAGGCCTATATGATGTTTACGCATCGAAGTAGTTCGCGCACGACGATTTCTGTTTCATGAGGTATAAATATGTAACTAATGAAACATCCGACGCGATGCCTGAAGCTGTAAGTTCAAATTTTAATATCTGTTTTGCCAATGTATTACACAATTCATAGTAAAATGATTAGCTAGATGTGTATGTATATTTTTTGCTTAGTTTCTCTCTTCGAGGAATACAGAGAATAGGTAGTCATGATGTAGGTGCAGGTTTATTTTGCCAAGTTCCACGCATAAGTATCCCCTCTATCTTGCTATACGAAGTTTGAAGCGTTGTATAAAGTAATCGTGGCGTCGTATTTTTCTTGAAAACATTATGCAAATGTACCGTGACTAGAACAATTTTTTTACTCTCCGGGTTTCAGTAACATACGCAATTCCATACGCATTTTCCAGAACTGTACGTGCTCGAGATTATCTGTAATTGAATAAATACCATATACTTTCAAATTCGTGTGCTAATTCCAACCATTCTTCTCCAGAGTCTGGTGCTTGTAACAATAAGATGAGAAATTCATTAAAGTTTAATTAACATTATTCGTTTATTATAGATACCAATACAATACAATTCTAAATATGACAACACGTGATAATAATACCAAAGAACCAATTGCAGAGTCAGCTACGGATGAACAAGATATTCCCATAATGCGTCATAAACATTGGAGCTATTCTTGAAATTGATTGTTTTAATACTTGAAAAAGGTATTGCAGACTACTATACGAATCTGCAGTTGCTAGAAACCTTAATGTTATAGCAAGTATTTCAATAACTGAAATCACCTCTCGATATTGAGTGCTCATTTTAATCGCACTTGGCTTAATTAATGATGTTAAGAGCTCGAATTCCATTCTTGTTATCCTTGTACATTTTTTATTGTATCGTCAATAGCTTTTTATCTCATGTCTTCCATAAGTCTCACATCATACTATTACTGAACAATTCTTTGATCCCCAACCCACTTTTTGTTTCGGTTTTTTGTGCATAATATAATGCAACACAATGAAAGTGGCAGCTGCTCGTGCACGTGAAACATCCTTGTAGCAAAAATTGATGGTGGCAGTTGGATCTTCGGCTGCGCGTGGCTGCCACGCTTGGTCAAAAGACGATCCGAACGCGCGCAGACGCCGCGGCGTGGTCGATGCGATGCTTTAACCCCCGTATTCTTTGTTCGAAAAATTCGACACTAGCGATTCCGACGCCACTGACGAACAAGCCGCGTACTCTTTATACAGTAAGTTGGCCTTTTACTGGTAGTTTTTTAACTTTGAATCGACATCACGCGAAAACGCATGAACGAATCGAAAGCCTCATGACATGTTACCAATATACTGTGATTTTTTCCCTAGCAATTTCATGTCCACAGAAAATTCTCCACACTCGTGGGATTGTTGAATCGAATAAAGTCATTCGGTCATGTCGTAAACACAATATCTATACGGCTTTTTGAAAATTGATTAACCCTTTTCTCAACAGGCGCACCGAGCGATGCGTTATGGACTCGCTCTCTACAGCCTTGTGACGTGGCCCGTTCACTCTCGCACTTCTCGACACCTGAATGTTACCTTGCTTGCTATATACCTATATATGTAACGTGTTCAGTGATTTTTACGGCTCTAATCTCTAAACATGGTTAGGGCATTTATAAGTGCAAACGTAAAACGAAAACGGTCCTTTTTAGGACCATATATTCATAGGACCATAAGTTCGACGAAGGCTCCTTGTCTTGCACATTCGAACCTCACGGAGCTCTTCGAATACTGAAGTCCCGGCCCTGTGCAGGACCAAAAATAAATTTGACAAAGGTTCTCCATGTCGCAAATTCTAACTTGAAAAAATAATTTTATATTATGAATAGGGCAGCAAGTAGAACATTGAGCTCGTCTACATAATACTTTGGCCTGGGGGGAATGAAACTCCAAAAATATGGAATTCTCTTGCATTAAACACAGGTATGGAAAAATATACATTTTCAGGTACTGAAAAGTCGGGAATATGAACTTCTGATTGCTCAAAGACAACGAAAAGTGTGTACCCGTAGGTAACGAGGGGCTGAAAATATCGATTAACCTCGCATCAAGCACAACAGAGGAAAAATGCCCATGGCCAAACTTTATTTCCCCTCCATCAATCAGACAAAAAACATGCATTTTTGGATACTGCAAACAACAAATTCGCTCGAAGAAAATAAAAAATTAATATTTTCTTCAACTGCCTTAATTAGGATCAATGAAGCTGGACGAACCTGGGCGAAGCTGGAACTTGAAAATTCGCGACGAAAAAACAATTTTTCATGGAATAAGAGCCATTTTAGCTAAAAATAAAAAAAGGTCAATTTTCAGGGCTTACGTCCCATCGATTAGGATCAATTTCAATCTAGCGGTCCCATCGAATTCCAGACAACAATGAGACTTGAACATTTTTATCTAGCGGTCCAACCTGAACCCTGGATGAGAATGAGACTTGAAAATTCGTCACCAACAAAGGATTTTGCATTGAATAAGGGCCTTTCCAATCCGTTTTGGTTAGAAACAAAAAAAAATGGTCCAATTTCAGGTCTTGTGTCTCATGTATTAAGAATTTCGGTGATAAAAAACTCTCGAAATGTATTTTTCTATATCTTTTGAGCAAGTAGATCTCAAATGCGTAAAAAGTTGTGGTAAATTTGAAACAAAGAAAATTCGTGTTGTCTCAACTATACAAACTTCAGACTCATAAGTAAGAAATATACACTTCACTGACTAGACCCACAGTCAAAAATTAATACAAATTTAAAAAAATCTTTTTTCGATACCATAATCGCACTTATGTTGCGGATGACATTTCCTAGGTTTCTACGAGTTCAGATAGCTTGAAGCACTTTTCCCTGTTAAATATGACTTTAACACTATACATGTATAGTTTCTTCAAACATATCAGAAAATTACTACTCTTTGGATTGAAGCTTAAAGAAAAAAGAATTTGTTTCGCATTAAAAAAAAAGGAAGGGAATCTCTTGCAAAAACCTTTGAAAAATAAAAAACAGTACGCCAAGTATTCAAAAATCCTCTCGAAAACATTGTTGCTTTACCTATTGAAAACTTAGGGTTCATGTTAAAAATAGTTATAATTTATTTTTATTCAAACAATGGTGTTATTATTCTTTTGCATTATTTAATTTAAAAAAAGATTTATCAAATAGTTAAGTGCATTGTGCGTATTATGCAAGTGTAAAAGAAACGTTGTACACAAAACTGCTAAACCCTCGAAATACTCTAATCAAAATGTTTTATTTGTGTTGAAAAATCACATTATTAAAACAAAAAATTGATATCAACATCACAGAAAAATACAACGTACGAACCATACAATGCTGTGCAAGGTTTTAGCGTGCGTCGTCAAGAACAAAAGCCCGGCGAAGCATTTCAACCTCCCAAATTTCTAGCTATCCCAACTAAAAAAAATTATTCCAGTGTACAGCATTTGTCTTTAAGGAGTTAGGCCTCAGTAACGGGTATAAAATCATGTGCGAATTTAATAATTGTTTCATATGAAAAAGTGATTCACTGATAAAATTAATTACACATCTATTTAGTATGAATATCGAGCTGTTAGAAAAAATATATATTTTTTTTCGATGTATAAAATGGCCGACTACTAATATTTTCTTTTGTTATCTTTTTTAGGCGCTCCGCGGCGTGACATTTAGCATTCACAATTTTTTACCTAGAACAAAAAACAAAAATTCTCGTTAATCTACATTAGAATACCTAGATAAGTACGTACGGAATCTAAAAAATATTGTTTCATTCAAAAGTTTTAGGTATTTGAATGTTGTTGTAGTTGTAGGAATGAATTTTCAGTGAAAAATTTCGTATAAAACTGCTCAAAAAATAAAAAGTTTTCGATTCATCAGAACATTCTAACGTACTTTTCGGCGAAATGCAATTAGGAACATACCTTTTAAATTTGAAGCAAATCGAGTGAAAATTGTTTAAGTTATTTGTCACGCCAATTGGAAAAAAGCTGTTTCGAGAAAATCGCATTGAAAGTTTTACATATGCCTCTGGCCGTGCCAGAGGTGGGCTTACGTTATACGCTCAAAGGCGGCAAAAAAATTCTGGCTATAAATCGAATAGTAACTTATTCTTATGTCGATAAAGCACTGTTTTAGCGAGGAAAAAATGGATTTTTTGAAAATTCTACTCTGGCCTTATCCCTTAACATCTCTCTCATACCGATCATATCCGTTTGCTTCTACATAATCATAAAAAGCTCAACGCCTATGTTAATACGTTCTGTTTTCTTTATTAATACCTTGACGCTGTTTTTTTCCTTATTTGTATTATATTTTCACCATATTGTAAAATTTAATTTTATGAATATAAATTCCATAATAGAAATACAATAAATAACGCGCTGTATATACAAGGTGGCTCATTTTAATTGAGTCACAAGCCGCGTCTCGTAAAGTACGCATTGCAACAAAAAACTGCGGCAAATAAAAATTGTAAGATGCTTAGTTGTGAAAAATCCACGGCTGAAGTTTTACCTTCATTATCAGTGCCAAGGTTACACGGAGCGCAACGCCATAATTCGAAACGAGGCGGCGCATTTTTAAATAATTTTTCCATCGAAATATCGTACGAGCATTCTCATAGAAAATAATAATTCGCTAATTATTACGAAATACTTAATAGTTTCATTTTGTCCTCATGGAATGTTTACTGCCTCTCGCAGTTTTTGGGCTGGCCCTGTGCTCGCAATTCGACGCTGCAACGAGGAAGGCACCGCTCCTCGTCGAACGTTGCGTTCGCGCGCTGGAGGAAAGGGCGTTCATGGATTGCACCCTCGACCTGTACAAAGTCTATCATAATAGTCCGCCCAATGAGGAGGCGATTGAGCTGCGTCAGGAACTCAATCACGGTGAGTAAAGCTTGCGATGTATGCTTCTGGAAAATATATTTCTGCAAATATGGCCAATAGCACAAGACCCATGAGATAGCGAACAATTGGAAGTTAGATTCGACACGACATTGTCAGTCGAAAAGTCCCAAGCCGCTTTTTGATGCCACGAAACCCTGACGAGTTATTCGTTTTTGAAGATCGACCAACTGGGAGCCAGTTGCGCGCACAGGCGCATTCATCGCACGCGTCCAATTGGTCATACTTTGATCCTCGACTATTCACCAGAATTTCTGGAGATC
The DNA here is from genome assembly GCA_964007375.1 of Ophion obscuratus. Lineage (NCBI taxonomy): Eukaryota > Metazoa > Arthropoda > Insecta > Hymenoptera > Ichneumonidae > Ophion > Ophion obscuratus. Next base: position 51,343,990 of record OZ023314.1, read on the forward strand.
AAAAAACGTCTCAGGGCTTTTTGACCCCGAATTCCGTTCCAAATCGACCTGTGAATCATTGCCGATCATTTCCGGGACACCCTGTACATACATATACCGGGTGTTCAAAGTGTTACGCGCTAGTATCACGAAAAGAACGCGTTGTAAGAAACAATGTTTACCATAAAAGTTGTTCAGTTCTGGACAGAAAAAAACATCGGACTCGCAGTTTGACCTTCGATCTAAATTGTAAGGTCACATCCATTTTGAAATGAGAATCTACATTATTTTGCATATTCTTGTAGCTTGCCGCGAGATCTTTTCTAAACACTACTCGTGAATCTTTTTCTTATCCAGTTTTTTTTTAACGAGTCTCCGATTTTAACGTTTCTTTCTTGTACATGAACGAGTTTCCTTTTCCCGCAGACGTGTGCAACGTCGATCTGAATCCTTACACTCCGCAATGCATAGCGAGCGTACTCAAGAAGTTTTTACGAGAATTGCCCGATCCGGTTATACCGGTCCAATCGTATGACAGATTTTTGGAGGCTTCCAGTGAGTACCAAACGAAAAAAATCAATCATTCTGGTTGGGAACGAAGATGAAAATTCACCAAATTCTCGATCAAACCTTTTTTTCTAGCCAATTTCAATGTTTAAACCATTTTTATTTAAATGTTCATTTGAAGTGTTTTATCTTCTTTAATCATTTCATTTTCTTACTTTTTTCAATATTATATTTTAATTTAGTCAAATTTTATTTTTTAATATTATATATTTTTTTTTTTTTTAATTTATTTGATGTTATTTTTTTAATTTGTAACTTTGTAATCTTCTATGATGATTATTCTTTTTTTCTTCTTCTTTCGTAAAGCTCTACCTCTTTTTTGCCTTTATTTTTGCTCCGTGTCTCCATTTTATCCTTCGTTTTTTCCTACCCAGATCTTCGAAGCGATGAACAGTGCGCGACAAGGCTAGCGCAACTGGTCGGCGAGCTTCCGGAGCACCACAAATCGACACTGCATTACCTGATGGCTCACTTTTGCCGTATATGCCAACTGCAACACGCACGCGACTACACGGAACCACCGACGATACTCGTTCAAGTCCTGTGTCACATATTTCTTAGGCCACCCTGGGAAAGGATTATGTGAGTTTGTGTCATACCCTCCGTATCTACGGAAAAGGAAAAGAGGGAGAGGCGAATCGAAAATTGAGATAGGGAAGAGAGAAGAAAAATCGTGAAAATGACGAAACAAAGGGCAGAGAGATAATTAGATCGATTGATTGATAATATTTATTATACCTTAGTACAACTCTTGGGCAAATTAAAGTTGCAAATGAAATATGGAAAAGCATCGACGGGAATTCGAAGAAATGAATATTTGATATAAAATAAAAATAAAACAATACTTATTCGATATAAAACAAAAATAAATATCAAGTAATAGAGAAAAGTGTTCATATATATATATATATATATATATATATATATATATATATATATGAACACCCCCCTTTTCTCTATTACTTGATATTTATTTTTGTTTCATATCATATATTCATTTCTTCGAATTCCCGTCGATCCTTTTTCATATTTCATTTACAACTTTAATTTGCCCAAGAGTTGGATTAAGGCATAATAAATATTATCAATCAATCGATCTAATTATCTCTCTGCCCTTTGCACTCATATATATATATATATGTATGTATGTATGTATGTATGTATGTATGTGTGTATGTATGTATGTAATGTATGTATGCGGGTTTTTTGGCTTAGGTAAAAAATGTTACCGTCTAGCAAAAAACGAATCAAGATATGAAAAAAAATCTGTGTAAAATTTGGACGCGCTGGGAGAACACCGAGCAGTTTAATTTTTAAAAATACATGCATTTTTTTAATAGCCGCACTGAAGTATTTATTAGTCTTGTAATATTAATTAAAAAATCTGGAATTGGGTACATTGATTATACATATTAAGAGTTACAAAATATATTATTTACTGATTTTTTTCCATCAATCACGTACCGCAAATTCGTACCTTTACATGTAATATTGCATAATAAATAGCAGTTCATCTATGAAATGATTAAAGTAGAGTACATTTGTTTGCGTTCGAAATTTTTTTTTCATATTCGGCGACAACTTGACGGACAAATTGTTTTTAATCTTCATCATAAGGCAATCTATTGTTATCGGTTATAAGTTTGATACCTCTCTCCGCTTTATCATTACAGACTCTTATTTTTTCATCAATTGCGCGTCCATTTGATAACTCTCGTTCGAGTCCAAACAGATACATCGGCGTCGAGAAAAGTACAATCAATTTTAAATCGTTCAAAAAACGCCATTGATTCGGCACTAATAAAGAAATCAATGTCTTTGTCGAGCAGAAAAGTAAAGTCTGACTGGAAAACCTGATACCGTTTGGAACCGCATCGTAAAATCGAAATAAATTTGCAGAAACGTAGAGATTTCACGTGTCATATTTTTTTTCTATGTCCAACAATGGCATACCAACTCGGTCGGTAATGCTCGCGAGGTAAAAAATTAGCGGACGAAGCGCCACGACCAAATTTAGAACTATTTGTCTGCACTATATTTTGTATTATCGCCACTACAGTTGGAAAATCTTCTCGCAAGCTCAAGAAAAAAATATCATTTTGAAGCATTCAATACACGATTATTATATTTTTATTTGCATGAAAAATCCGCCTCGATAATTAATTCACTGCTTCGATTTCCCGCCACAATGTGGCCAAACCGCCACGTCCGTTTTCAATTTTTCTATTAATTTTTCAATCTACTCACGACTGTACATAATTGATAGAAAAAAATCAGTAAACAATATATTTTGTACCTCTTAATATGTATAATCAATGTACCCAATTACAGATTTTTTAATTAATATTATGAGACTAATGAATATTTTAGTGCGGCCATTAAAAAAATGCATGTATTTTTAAAAATTAAACTTCTCGGTGGCACGTGTTCTCCTTATCCCAGCGCGTCAAAATTTTACACAGATTTTTTTTTCATACCTTGACTAGTTTTTTTGTTAGACGTTAAATTTTTTTACCGAAGTCAATATAACGGCCACCCTAATATATATGTACAGTGTTCGGCAGCACCAATTACTTAGAGTAATTAATTACATTGAAATTACTAATTACACCTATAATTTGTAATTAAAAAAAAATATTACTAATTGCATTGTAACTTGAAATCATACAAATTTTAATTACAAATAACAAATGTAATTAGAATATTTTCTTCTTTCTAATTACAAATATAATTAGAATATTTTTTTCTAATTACAAATTATAAATGTAATTAGAATCGATTTTCTTTTCAATTACAAATTACAAATGTAATTAGAATTGATTTCTTTCTAATTACAAATTCCAAGTGTAATTCGAATCGATTTTTCTGCTAACTACAATTTACAAATGTTAATAATATAGATTTTTCTTATGATTACAAATTACGAATGTCATTAAAATAAGACTTTGATCTGGCTTAAACAAAAATTTGAGACGAAACCAAGTCAAGACTGGTTGTGAGTCTCGAAAAAAATTCGAACCCAATCTATGGTCTCGGTCGCTTCCCGGTCTCGAATAGTCTTATCAGTTTTGTTGGTGTTGGCTGAATTTAAAATAGTGGGGCATATATAGAGGATCGAAAATGAAAGTTCATTTAATTTTATTAAAAATCGGCTCTTGGGGGTTATCAAAGTCATTTATTACGAATCTGTCTTTCAAGTTCAGAATAAAAAACGGTGGATCTAATGTGGCAGACCTAAATACAACAATTTATACGATTCGCAAAATAATTGGTATTAAGGGGTTTGCAAGGTTGCTTATTACGAATCTGCCCTACAAATTAAGAAATTCAAAATGGTGGATCCAATATGGCGTAACGAAATGCAAAAATTGACTACAATCGGATAAAATTCGGTACTAGGGGGTTTTTGGGACCGCTGATTACTAGTTCAAACTCACGATACATACATTCAAAACAGTGTCTCCAATATCGCAGACCATGATATAATAATGTATTCGATTCCCATGGGAATTTGTAGTACAGGGTTTTGGAGGTCACTGAATACAAATCTGCCTTCAAAATACATAAATAAAATAGTGGGTCCAGCATTGCGCATGAATTACCAGAATTTACTTGGTTCGAATGATAATTAGTAGTAAGGGATTTTTGAGGTCGATAATTATGAATCTGCCTGTAAAATTTGAGAATTCAAAATGGCGGATTCAGAGTACCAAGTTTCCACGGATTCCAGTCAATGTTTGAGTTTTGATACGCGATGGTAGATCTGCTGTTTTTTAATTCTGTATTTCGAGAGCAGATTCATAACCAGTGGCCTCGAAAACCCCTTGATACTAACTATCGTGAGGATAGAGTAAATTATTGTATTGTAGTTCACCATGATCGACCCACAATTTTCAATTTACGCATTTTGAGGACAGGCTTGTAATCAGCAATCTCGAAAATTCCGTGTACTAATGTTCAGTCAAATTGAATCAATTTTCAGTGTTAAACCGCCATTTTGGATCCTCTATTTTCAATTTTGACCTTTAATTCATAATCAGCAGACCGCGGAAACCTCTGAGTACCAAATTTTGCGAAAGTCAAGTCTAACTAATCACGAAATACTCTATGTAGGCCATATGGCATCAATAAGCTGCATACGGGGTCCGTCGACCTGCCATTTTGGATTTATGAATTTGAGGATGGATTCATAACCAGCGACCTCGTACACCCCCTAATACCAATTATCGTGCGAATCGCGTAAATTTTTGTATTTCCATCCGCCATTTTGAATTCCTGAATTTTGAGGAATGTGAATTTTGTTAATTATGAAAAACAATTAATAAACATTTGTCATTTGTAATAAGAACAAAAATCGATGCTGATTAGATTTGTAATTAGGAAAAAAATCGACTCATTACACTTGTGATTTGTAATTAGAAAAAAATATATTCTAAATACATTTTTTATTTGTAATTAGAAAGAAAAAATATTCTAATTACATTTATTATTTGTAATTAGAAAGAAACAAATATTCGAATTACATTTGTAATTTGTAATTAGAAAAAAACAGTTCCCAATTACATTTGTAATTTGTAATTAGAAAAAAAACCGTTCCCAATTACATTTGTAATTTGTAATTAGAAAAAAAACCGTTCCCAATTACATTTGTAATTTGTAATTAGAAATAAAACCGTTCCCAATTACATTTGTAATTTGTAATTCGAAAAAAAACCGTTCCCAATTACATTTGTAATTTGTAATTAGAAAAAAAACCGTTCCCAATTACATTTGTAATTTGTATTTACAGTTTTTATAATTATGAATTATAATAGTAATTTGTAACTAAATTTTTTCTAATTACAAATGACAATTGTTATTAGTAATTGTTTTCCTTCTAATTACAAAATGCCATTGTAATAAGCAATTTTTTTTACTTATTACAAATTACATTTGTAATTTGTAATTAGAGTATCATCAATTTAAAAAACGCCCAACACTGTATATGTATGTATAAAATTTGTTTATTCTCTCTCTCTCTCGCTCTCTCGCTCTCGTTCTCTCACACGCTTTTGCGGCACGTTTGCAGTCAAGTAGTACACAACACCGAGGCTCACATAAGAATAATGGAGCTGCTTCTCCTTCACGGCAATTGGAACGAGAGGCTGCCCGAGTTCGCGAGTGCCCCCCAACTCCCGCCGCGAAAGGTTTCACGGCCCCAATTTCCCGTGCTCGATCACTTCCCCGCCCTTGAGGAGGACCTGAACGAGCGCAAACTCAACCCGGACAGCAATAAGGAACAGCCCCACAGGTGCGAGATATCTCACTATGAATTGAACAGTTTTCACTTCTTATTTATCTCCAAAAATGGAGAAAAAAAAGGCATGTAATTTCACGGGAAGAGAAAAAGGGGAAAACATTAGAAAAATTAATAAACACGAAGATACAAAATTCTTTATTAAGGTAGTATGTGCACGAACCTCCTCATTAGAAAAAAAATCGATTTTTTTATATGGTGTAGTACAGACATACAGAATGACGTTCGCGAAAACTCCGCATGCCTTACCGCCTAAATACAATAGTAATTAATTCACTAAATCAATGCATTTAACGCGCACCATATAGGGAGTCCGAGCGGATCGTACTTTGACACGGAAATAATAATAGTGCACGTTTACATACGGGGCTATGCGAAAACGATAAATAACAAAAAAAAACTGTCGCTGTCGCGTATTTTCCATAAAAATATAGGTTACAGGACATTTCGAGCAGATATTATCGAATGAATCGACTAATTTTCGCGTCTGCCATGACGGGAGGGATCGCGTAGATTTTGCAACGCCGCATGCCGGCAGCGGTGCTCGTATTCGGGAGGCCGAATCGAGCCGGTCAATTTGAATGCTACGACAAAAGTTGTAGGTTCTTAACGCGATTTTATTACTTTCGAGATTCGAACCAATACTATGTCGATCGATATCTGTTGTCACAATATATGTAAGACCGAAGTTACAATATACGCACATTACACACACTCTACACACACGCTTACCAACACGAAGTAAGCAAACGCACGCTTGACATTTATCGGAAGGGCCTGAGTACAGCGTTGCCACGGATATTCCCAAAATTATGAAATGGCAGCCGGTGAGACAACTCAAGTCAAATCTGATTGCTATTGTAATACTTCACTGTTTATAATATAACACACATAGCTATCATATACACTTCCTACATAATTTCTTTCCGGATCATGGTTATTATTTAACTTAAATGTATTATATTTTGCTTTTTTCAGATTCGAAAATTTACAGATTTTCTGTTGACTAGTCAATCCGCTAGTACTACCTTAAACGAAACAAGATATTGTAACAACAATTTTTCAAATTTTAACATTGCGTAGAAAGAAAAACAAAAGATTGAAATAATAAAATTTCACATGTTAGAATTGGCTAAAAAAAAGTATATTAATTCAAATTTGTTCAAAAACACATTTTCAAAAGATGTCGAAAATATACTTTTATATTTGTAAATGGCTAGAAAAAAAAACACGAAAATAACAATTCTTTAAATGTTAGAATTGGCTCGAAAAAAAAAGAGATTAATTCAAATATTATCAAAAATAAATTCAATTTTTTATGGTTAGAAAAATGCAATATATTAAGGGATCATCAAAATGTAACGGGTCGAAAAACAGCTGCTTTTCGCAATTTTTTTTCGATCGTTAAAATACGCTAATCAGTCTGATTTTTTAAATGTAAAATTAAAGCATTTGTGAAGAACAGAAAATCAAAATTTGAACGTTTATTTTTATTAATTTTTTGCGATTTTTTTAACGGTTAAAAATGTCTTCGAAAAAAGGAGTCCGTACGGTGTACATGGTTGTAACCGTAAATATAATCTGAAACGAAATGTGTCAAAAGATTATTAATTAGTATAAAAGCCGCTATCATGCTATGGAGTTTTTTTTAAATCAAAATCGACAAAATGGTGGCGGTTTGAAAAAAGAGTATCCAATTTAGCCGATTTTTTCGACAGTTTTTTGTTAAAAAAAATTAAGCTTTCAAAAGAAAAAGCTTCCATAGCAAGATAAAGAATGGCGTGAATAATGCTGTGTCAAAATTTGAGACGGATAGCTTGAAAACCTTCTTTTAAGAGTGTACACTGTTTTTAAAAACGACATTTCGAGAAAAATGCGTCCGTCTGCACCAGGTCTCACGCAGCTAGTCGAATCCCTTTATCTGAGAAAAGCTGTAAGGCAAGCGGCATAATTCGTGTTTCGCCCCAAAAATTGAACAGCATGTTTATAACCGACTATACTATCGGATAATGCAAAAAAATCGATTTTTTTTTTGAAAATTTTACTTTAATGTTAAAATTAGCTAGAAAAAATAATTGAAATGACAAATTGAAATGACAATTCACTGAATGTTAAAATCAGTGGGATGATCAAGCGGATAGAATAAAAGTACACTGAAGTTGAAGTGAAGGAGTTTAATGATACTTACCCTACTTTTGGGGAATGCATGTTGGGACTGTTTGAGATTTGGAGATGAACTGACTACCCTGGGTCCAGATGAAAGAAGAGTGTGTTACGTCCGAAGCCGTTTAGAAAAGATATATATTTCTAGAGTTATAAGCGTCGAGCGGTAAACGCTTTACTCCGATTACTACCCTAATGAGTCACGAGTGCTCTTCGGGATAATAATTATGTGGGAACGTTTGCTGTGAGACCTCGAGAGATCTTGTTTCTTTTATGGGTTTAGGAAATTAATAATAAAGGGACTTCAATGTCTTGAGTCACACAATAGTTTAATAAACACTCGATGAAATGATAATTTGGTACATTCCAAGTAAATTTATAATGTGATAAATACCTTTGACAATCAGGAGCGGTGTCGTCGCTTTACAATAACGTATTCTTGCTTTCGTTGAATATTTCTTTAAACACACACGCGTGCTCTCACAATCTTCTAGAGATCTGGTCGCGGAATATCAATAATTTGTACTTGAAATATTTGGTCGTTTGACCCTTTTTGATTATAAAGCAATATAAATTGAATCTAATAATAACGCCGAATCACACTCTTCTACAGAAGACCCGGATTTCGGACAGCGTAACGACGCGTGAAAATTTTCGTTGAAACTGAACACATTATAATATACGTCCGATACTACTGTCGGATCACTCTCTTCTACGGAAGACCTGGATTACGAACAGTGTATCGGCGTTAAAAACTTCGGCTATACTGCGCGCTTGTCGTCGAGACAAGGAGGTTTTATAAGGGCGAGATGACTTTGCCAGAAGGGTTACTCTCTTAATTTGGGCACATAGAACTATTTTTCGTGTATTATTCGAGAGTTCGACCTCCTCTGAGAAGCAATAAAGGTTGGATATTTTGGATCTCTACCATGTCGCCTTGCCGATCCCTATCATAGGGCTGGAAGCTCCGGCCGGAAAACTTTTATTACTGCTCTCATGCAGAGCGGGAAAAAATAGCGGAACGGCTCGCTACACGAAAATACATGCATTAGGTATTGTGACCAGTTGATAAACAAGGAAAGCGTATATCTTCGCTATGGTCTGTGATGCACGCGTCTATGGTGTGTGAGAAGCAATACAATTGTGATAGGTATCTTGAACCCTTATATTTTTGGTTACGGTGAAAATTAAAAGTAGCTGACTCTATTGCTTCTCGCACGTGTACAATTATGTGTGTGTTGGTCAAAAAGAAATCAGAGAATAACGTCGTACGTGACAAGTGATTGAAGCGAAGGGTCCTAGGAAGTTGAGGGAATGCCACGAACGAGCGTAGGAACGCCCGTGGACCAAGGACAAAAGGACGAAGAGATCAGGAAGTTGCAGTGAAAGATAACTAGGAAAAAATATTAGGTTGTCTAGGAATAGAAAAAATATAAAGTCGTGTGGGACCGTGTCATCAACTAGAAAAAAAAGGTTTTCATTTAAATACTTAGAAAAAGAAATGTTCACTAAATAAATTGTAGACTTTTCTTTTGAAAATGTTAATGAAGATGGGGAAAAAAGATGGCCGAAGAAATGCCTCAAAGAGGAGGCGAGAGGAGTATTGAAGGAAACCCCAACAACATGGGGAGAGGAAGTCAAAGAGGCAATGGACGAAATAGGAGAGGGAAACATACGGAGAGTCATAGCAAACGACGATGTAAGAGAAATAGAGAGGATAGTAGAAAGGAGGACGAAAACAAAAGGGGACCAAAAAAGCCAACAGGATTGAAATATAATTGAAAAATCGACATATTGCTTACAGTACAAAAGCTGGAAGTATACCATATGGACAGAGAAGTACTAGGACGTAAAATAATGGGCGAAACAAAAGAAACTTGGGCGAGACTGAGGTATGGGAATGTAGGGAAGGAAGGAAATAAGGGATATAGTGACAATAAGTGCAGGGTTTGTAAAAAGGAAAGGAAAATAGTAAACGAGGAAGCGAATGCGAGACGAAACGAAAGGCAAACGACAAAAGTCTATAAATTAGAAGAAAGAAAAGTTTGTAAGGGGAAACGTTCATGTAGTCTTCTATGTATAAACACCCTGAAGGGGTATACCTGAAATAATAAATACTACTACTGCTACTCTTTTGAAAATGTTTTAATGGCTTGGAAAAAACAACGCGTTGAAGTAACAATACTTGAAATATGACAATTGTCTTGGAAAAAAAAACAATTTTTCCAATCTTAAAATAAGCTGGATCGAAAAACAATAAGTGTTCAACCTTCTCGAAAAAAACAGCATTAAAATAAAAATTCCTTAAGCCCTAAAATTGGCTAGAAAAAAAAACAAACAACCAGTAGAAAACTTGGCGTATCACAGTTATGAGAACATCCCTTTAATTTTGTTTTCTACTCGCCCGCCCTGTCCAGGCCACGAAACCTGCAAGAGGCCGAATGGTACTGGGGCGACATAACCCGGGATGACGTGAACGAGATGATGATCGACTCGCCGGACGGCACATTCCTCGTGCGCAACGCATCCTCTAAGGGCGGCGAGTACACGCTCACGTTGCGCAAGGGCGGCACGAACAAGCTCATCAAGATTTGCCACAGAAACGGCAAGTACGGCTTTTCCGAGCCATACGACTTTCACTCCGTGATCGATCTCGTCGATTATTATCGCAACTGTTCCCTCGATCATTACAACTCGATCCTCGACATCAAACTGCTCTATCCGGTCTCGCGATTTCAACAGGTGAGCATCGATTTTTTCTTAGTCTTTAAGGCAGACTGCCAGTCTGGAGCTCGGAAAAGAGGTGAATTTCATAGGAAAGTAAAACTGCCATGTTTTATGGGAAAATGTTGGTTGTACAGTGGAACTCATGGTAACCAAAAGGAAGTTATGATTAATATAGACATATAATTCGTATGAAGTTTATTTAACGTACTATACGTCCGACACCGTTGGAATATAGACGAAGTAAAGGGTGTCTTAAAATGACCTGACATTTTAATTTATCAATAAAACGTATTATTTATTTGCAAAGTACGAATATTTGTATTTTAATATAAGGTACAAACACGAATGTTATGTGTGGAACACAATATCTGAAAAATGGCATAAACGGCATGGACTTGGAAGCCATATTCTTTCAACAAGACGTCGCAGCCTGCCGCAATGTGGGTGAAACAATGTAGTTATTGCATGCGAAGTTTCATGGTCGTGTTATCTCGCGCCGCGGCAATGTCAATTGGTTACCAAGATCGTGTGATTTGACGCCAATGGACTTCTTTCTTTAGGGTTTTCTAAAACGAAAAGTGTATGCCAATGATCCACAGACTATTCCGGACCTCATGAAGCAGCTGGACGCACTATTAATGAAATTAGTCCGTAATTATGCCAAAATGTTATTGAAACTTTCGTCAAAAGTGTGATCGTTAGCAAACGGGGACGAGGCGGCCATTTATCGGATATTGTGTTCCACACATAACCTCCCCGTTTGTACCTAATATTATAATAAAAAGATTCGTGCTTTTCAGATACGTTTTATTAATAAATCTAAATGTCAGGTCATTTCAAGACACCCTTCAGAGGAGACAAATTACTCGAGTGAGCTGTGACGAATGGAATTGCGAATGGGCGGGGGTATATTATTCTACTTCGCCAAAACTGGTAAACGCGCGTATTGACAAAAAAAATTCAAATTACATTTTTCCCAACGCGCCCCCTTAATACGTGCATTCTCACACTCTTATCTCCATGCAGTCTTATCTTTAACATACATTTTACATGCCTTTGACTTGGTAAAGCCTTAGGCCTACCACGCACTGCGATAAAAGTCCATGCGACATTTTTTCGCAAAATCTGTAAAGTATGAACCACAGTGGAAGCGCGCGCACTGCAAAAAAACGCATGCGGATTTAAATTCTGTGGTTTGATACAGATTCGTTGCGGTGCGTCTGCGCACGGAAATTTTGCACGAAATGGGCTCATATGAAACGCCGCGGACCAGGGAAAAATTCGCAGATCGCCGCAGTAGTACTCTAAACGCGGTGAAGAAATGTTTTTGAATATAAACGCAATTTGACATATATATTTTTTTTAACCCTGGACAGGTCTCAATGCAGTTAATGGATGTACCCAATACCGCTTTCGCTTATATATTTTTGCGCACTTTAATAATAAATAAACGCAAATGAGGACTTTGGTTTCCTAGTCCATGGCCGTGCTTCTTCGATAAAGGTTGCGATACAAATGGCAACACTCACAGATATTCCATCGCAGTGCGCGTACCAAATCTATTGCAGCATTTTTTCATTGCGATTTAAAAAAAGCACCGCAGTGCGCGCTAACTCTTACAAGGGGACCTTACAGGCAGTCATTCATAGATTTTGATAAGTCTCAGATATGTTGTAGAGGCACCTACCCTGAGTACCTAAGTAAAGGGATTTTATACAACACTCTTTAGTTTTCGAGAAAAAACGTTCGAAGGTTTAGCTTTTAGCTACTAGTGGCTACTATACCGGTATGGTTGCACCTTTGTCGAACCAGCGGGCGTGGTCTAGTGGGCAAGGATGAGCCGATGATTAAATATGCGTGGTTTACATCGAAGTTAATTGAGGAAAGACCGCTGTTTTTAAACGTCAATCAAGTATGCTTTCCAACAACGCTGCTCAAAACTCCGTGCGCCTGCAAGGCCATAGTTTTTATACAATGTGCGCGTTGCTCTTTGGTCTTGTGTTTTGCTTGCTTTTACGACAAATACCACCCGCAATATTGTCCAATGATGTAACAAGCGACCACAGTGATAGCGAGTAAGTAAAACCTGTATATTGTAATGAAAAATAATAAACTGCAGTTTCTTGTGAAAGATGTTATAATTGCTACCTCTCTTTTTTTCTGCGTGAAGAATAAAATAATAATAAATCATTTGAAAAAAAATGGAAAATAAAAAAAAATTAATAAATTTTTTTTTTAAATAATAATAATACATAATTAGACGGTTTTGCATCATCCATCGAATTTATTTCTATTTTGAGAAAAAAAAACGCCATCACGGGACTCGAACCCTGGACCTCGAGCGTCAGAGCCGGGAACCTTGCCCACTGGGCCACGCCCGCTGGTTCGACAAAGGTGAAACTGTACCGGTATGGTAGCTAAGAGCTAAACTTTCGAAGGTTTCTTCTCGAAAACTAAAGAGCGTTGTATAAAATCCCTTTACTCAGGGCAGGTCTCTCTACAACATATCTGAGATTTATCAAAATCCGTGAGTGACAACCTGTAAGGCCCCTTTATTAGTCATACCATTCGCGACCATGCCATTTGTCAATATTCATTTTCTCGTCGACGAAAGCATTACGGATAAAATGACTTTACATCGGATAAAATGACTTTACATCAATATATTTCGTACGCGAGTGAAATACAAGATTAGTCGCAAGGAATATCGCTCCTTGATTGTCTCGAAACATTCGCAAATTCCTCGAAACATAATTCGGCTAACAACCTTCGCAAATAAATTGCTTCATTCACATACTATGCCTCGGTCGACGTTAACGCAATTGTCTTTTGTTTTCGAGATCTCCACGAAACAGCTGCTCTGCTTAACAAAAACGTGTAACCCGCAAACAATCTAGGAGGGCATCCGCCCCAATTGAAATCTGAATAATCGACTATTTCGTTTCCCGTTTGGCAATAGATTAATATAACTTCTTTCGTACCACGCAAATATCGAAGAACTCTCTTTGACTTGCGTTAAGTTCGTGACACTATTCGCAATATCGTTGTCAGACTTCCTTCGTGTCCTTGCCCAGATCGTTGTTCTTCACCTCGTCGATGAGTTTCACACCGACTTCCATGGGCGTCGAGACAGCATGACGCTCACTCATGCTAAATCGACCCAGCACATTGTCGATATATCGTCGCTGTGACAAACTCATTTGACTCGCAGTTTGTTCGATCTCCAGTCCTAGCCAATCCAAAATCTTCGACTTCAAATATTTTTGCCAAAGATCTTTGTATCTTGGCGATCCGTTTTTAATGCTCTGAAGCAATCAAAATATCTTCGACATAAATGAATACAAGCATATTGGTACCCTGTCGCCAACCATGATACCTGCACGGTTCACCAATCGATTGTGACAGACCTAAATTTCTCAACTCTTTACTCAATTTGACGTCCCACTTTCGTTCTGCTTGTTTCAGCCCGTATGGCGATTTGCTCGAGCTGCTTCGAGACCTCTTATCGTGTCTTTTGCCTTTGCTCTGGCGCTAGTTTATGCCTCCTCTCGACAAATCAATCGCTGCAACATTTTTCTCAGCAAAATTGGAGGCTCCAAAAATATTTCGTCGTCCAACTCGCCGTTGAGATACGCTGTCGTTACGTCCGGCTGGTGAATTTTCATGCCTTTTTCAATCAAAAGTGCAGCCATCGGTCGAAGCAGTCGAGCAAATGTTCGACAATAATCGACTTCAAAGCGGTGACTATATCCTTTGGCCACAAATCTCGTTTTCTTCTTGTCAAACCCCTGCGGATTACTTTTGTGTGTGAGGACACAACGACATCCGACAATATTTTTGCAATCGTCTCCCTACCCAGTCGTCCACGTGTCGTTGTTGACGACTTATTTCCGAAAAAATCGTCTCCCATTATTCTCGATTCTCGACTTCCAACGCTTCCTTAATTTACACTTCCGCAACGCCTGCGTAATCGACAAATACATGATCGTCAATTTCATCCTTACTGAAGGTTGGTATTACGGGATCTTCGTTTTGAGCGACGGAACTATATATTTTCCTCGGATGTTCAGGATCACCGGTTGTCTCCAGATGTGGTGTTGCTCGCCCTCTCTGAGTTTCCGTCGACCTCGATTCATCGACATCGCTCTTCGTCGATTCGCATCGTACTGGCGTTCTATTGGAATTTTCTTTCGAAATTGACGTTGTCTCCTCGAATCCGTGCACAGCGTGTTCTTCTCGCTCGGCGAATTCGTCGAAAAATTTGACATCTCGGGCAGTTACAATTTTTCAGTCTTGAGGAATCCACACACGATAACCCTTGGCTTTTTTTGGATATTCGAGAAAGGTTCCTTCTCTCCAGCTGGAAGCCAACTTATCTTTATTAATGATCTTGTTGAGGATACGGACCTTCGTCACGTAAGTCCGAAGATGATTAGCATTCATCCTTTTTCCCGTCCACTCCTCGTATAGAATTTTTTCTTTTATACTCCGTGTTGAACAACGGTTCCGCACGTGACAAGCCGTAGCTACGGCTTTAGCCGAAAATCATGAAACATTCCCGACTGCAGCATCTCGACGTTTTGTCAATCGTACGATACATTGGTTTAGCAACGCCATTTTGTTGTGGCGTATGGATTCAAGGTTTTTCAAGGGTCGACAATGGTTTAATCCTCTGGCGATTCCCTCGTCTTTCGGGAATTTGACGAACTCAGAGTTGCACAATTCCTCCCCGTTGTCCGACTGTAAGCACTTTATCTGTGAACCCTTTACTTCTGGACGAACGCCTTTTATGCCTCGAAAGCCTGAAAAACTCAATTTTTATTTAAAAAAATATATATTTGACCCCATCTCGTACAATCGTCAATCAACGTGATGACATATCTCGCAGCACCCATCGATTCGATTCTCAGTGGTCCGACTACTTCAGAGTTGACAATCCTCAGCAACTCTTTCCACCGTCGGTTGCCCTTTCTAAACGCGGTTGCAGTCATTTTTCCACAACTTTACAGCTCCTCTGCGGCTTTTCGTCTTTTTCCTATTTGACTCGCCATCATTTTCATCAGATCTCTTTTCCTCTGCCGTCGCCATGTTTGCCTCGTAGTCTGGTCGAACGTAAGACAGATCTCCTTTCCGAACTGCTTCCATACCCAGTTAAGACAGAATGACACCTCATCGCGGTCGGTATGGTAGAACAATTATAGATACCCAAAAATCTCTGAAACGGCTCTTCAGATCCCCTCGAAACTTTGTCAAACGACGGCAAATAGAGAGACGAACAGCTGTCTGCCCCTCAAATTTTCTGAATTTGAGGAAAAAAACGTAGATTGACTTATCATAAGCCAATCTACATTTTTTTTCTCAAATTCAGAAAATTGGAGGGGCAGACAGCTGTTCGTCTATCTATTTGACGTCGTTTGGCAAAGTTTCGAGGGGATCTGAAGAGCCGTTTCAGAGATTTTTGGGTATCTATAATTGTTCTACCATACCGACCGCGATGAGGTGTCATTCCGTCTTAACCAAGCGTACCATTAGTACAGCATACTGCAAATGTGGAGTACGCCGTACCCTACAGTACCGGTAATGTACGGGTACAGGTACTAGTATATTGTGAGTATACCGGTAATGTACCAGTACCGTACGTAAGTACGAGGTAGCAACAGTAGCGGTACGGCGCACTCCACATGAGCGGTACATTTGCGGTGAGTGGTTAGCTGGGTAACGCTATGACCTGTTCCGTCGATAACTATGGCTTCTGTTTTGCGAAATCTCACCTCGTGGTCTCGGTCGGTAATATTGGAAACTGAAACTAAGTTTGTCCTGACAAGGAACATCGCTCAAACATTCGCCTCCGATTTTGTTGAAACTCATATATGTGATAAAGCATTAAAAACTATTAGACTCGTATTGTTTTCTGTCGGCGGACAAAACGGTTTGGACGGGGGAAAGCAGCCCTCAAAAAAGCGTGTCGAGAGGTGATTTTGTGGTTTCCTCCACAAGCAGCCCACCGATCTGAATGAAACAAAAACCAAAATTCTTCTATCGTAAAGCAAAGAAAAATCCAATATAGAAGTATTGAAAAAAAAATCAAGAGTTGACGACACGCCTCCCCCCTACGGGGTTTCCTCCCGTCAAACCCTTTTTCCACCGATAAAAGAAAAACCGTGTCAATAGCTTTCGATGCTTTATCACATATATGATTTTCAACAGAATCGAAGGTGGACACTTGGGTGATGTTCTTTGTGAGGTCGTGAATAAACAAAGTATTTCGGAATACAACGGACCTCTTATCTTTGTCGTTCGTTACCGAAATTCTCACAGTGTCTCGTCCTTCAACACTCGTCAAACGTTGTGCTCGCTAGATTTAGCTTTCCGTTGTATACCCTTTGAATTTCGAAGAATTCTGATCGGTCTCCACACTGATGAGCCGTAAACGCACTAGCATTCCGTCCTTACCGACCTCACTCACGCTTGCTTAGAAACTTGTCTGTCTCTCGTCAAATACAGTACAATTTTCTGTTACACCAATATACGCGACGAAACTTTAGTCAACATCGTTCGCACCCTTTTTTTACCCGTTTTCCTTCACTTTACAGTCAACTGCCTTATCTCCCGGTTTGTTGCACTTTTAATATCGAAATCGAAACTTCTCGGTACTCGAACGCTTCCTGTTCTCTGGTTTGTTTACATTTTTCTTAAAGTCTTGACAAAAGTTTGATGCACGTCGAGATGACGGTGCTAGTGAGAGCCATCTTGTTTACCACATGTCGACTTGACAAGCTTTTATATCGTTACTCATGAAATTTTCTTCTTGAGGAAATATTCACGGCCCTGGGCCCGTGACCTGTTGGTTATACAGCAGAATTTATCGTAACCAAAAGAAAGTTATAATTGATATAGAGATATAATGCGTATGAAGTTTATTTAACGTAATATACATCCGACACCGTCGGAATACTGACGAAGAAGATGGGGGCGAATAACTCGAGTGAGCCGTGATAAACGGAGTTGCAAAAGGAAGGACATATATTATCCTACTCCGCCGGAACTCGTAAACGCGCGTATTGACAAGGAAATTCAAATTACATTTTCGCCAATAGAAAATAACGACGCAAAAAATTAAATTGGGAAAATTTGGTTATTCATTTAAAACGGAAATAATCACGCGGCAAATTGAATTAGGCAAGTTTATTTTATTTTTCATGGGAAATAAATGATGGGAAAAATCACAATAGGCTATTTTTTCCATGGAAACATAACGCTTTTTCTGGAGAATAAGGTGCTTTTTTGGGGGGGAAATAACAGGGTGGTATATTTAATTGGGCGATGTTTTTTTGCTTGGGAACGTAACACGAAACATTTAAAATAGGCATTTTTTTATGCGTAGATAAAAAGTTTTTTCATGGAAAAATAATAACACAGGAAATTTCAGAAAAAGAGGTGGAATTCGACAAATTTTTTGTGTATACCCAGTTGATAGAATGAAAATTTAGGTCAGTGCCCTGTATTCTACATATCTTTAAGTATCTCGACAAATATTTTCACAAGACTTTGTAACTAAACGGTGGGCCTGAAGCTGGATAAAGATAGTCACCTTTGTCTGATGTATCTGATAGTGAAAAAGAAGTGAAATTAAGATTCTACTTTTTTCAAACGAAATTTTTCTATTTCAATACCTTTTTTACAAAAAAAACCACTTGTGACTCGCACAGGACGACGAGATCGCGAGTACAACCGACACGACGGCGAACGTCTTCAAGAAGTACATCGAGATCGACAAGGAGCTTACCGACAAGCTCAGACAGTGGCAAGACTGCTCCGAGATTTACAGCAGGACCTCGTACGAGGTGCAGCTTAAACGACAGGCTCTTGAGGCCTTCTCCGAGGCCATCAAAATGTTCGAGGATCAAATGAAGCTGCAGGAGCTTTATCAGAAGGAGGCTCAGCCGCACGAGATATCGACGTAAGTACACGCGAGAAGAAAATTGAAGAATATCGTGGAAATTGCGCTTTTCTATATGCACAGGCCAAAAAAAAGTTACGTCCAAAAGGACAAGCTAAAAATAAAAAAGCTTTGTCTCGAACTCTAAAAAATATCATAGAGCTGGCACATCATGGCGCTGATTTGGAAAGGTGTCTAAATATGAGACATCTAAATTTTCCTTTCGGACGTCACTCGGGCTACCCTGTATGCAGGGTACACGTTGGTACAACGAAATATCTCGAAAGGGATACACTGTAGGAAAAAAAAACGTTGCAAATAAACGTCTCACAGTTTCAAAAAAGAAAATTACAGTGTTGGGCACTTTTGTCTGGTGGTTTTTTCAGGGTTATTTCAAGGTCAACTCTACTTTTTGCTGCTGTTACCACCAATATTTTTTTATTTCAGAATATGTATATCCGTAAAAGAATACGTAACTTTTGACTGAAACTTTTTTTTTTGTCCACGTCCATTTGCCAAGATATTTTGAATATTTAACGGAATATTTGGTATGGATTTAATCATACTTGATTGAATATTTATAGTATCTTTAAAAAATGTTAAAATTGATAGAAAAAGGAACAAGAAACTGAAAAAATAATTCTTTATATATTAGAATTAGCTAGGAAAAACATGATAGGCAATCAAATGGCTTGGAAAAAACAACTTAGTAGAATAACACTGTGTCAAGTATTAAAATTAGCTAGAAAAAAATAACATTTCACAATAAAATATCTTAAGAGTAGTGCACTTTAGGGAAAAAAAGTTTTCTAACACAAGTTTCACAGGTTGAAGTAAGAAAAATTACGGCGTTGAACCCTTTTTTTCCCCGGAATTTTCCAACGATATTTCAAGCTCAACTCTAACTTTTTGGATGGGAACCGATATTTTTCATTTCACAATCATTAATTCCGTCATTAAATGCGTAGCTATTGTCGGAAACGTTTTTTTTTTTTTTTTTTGTAACTTCGATTTGCTAAGATATTTAAAATGTTCAACAAAACATTTTATACGGATTTATTCATATTTGGTCGAATATTCAAAATATCTTAAAAAATTAAAGCAAAACGCCAAAACTTTCAGGCAACATTTACATATTTGGTTACGCAAAAATGATTCTTTTCCGAAAATCATATTACATTGGAAAACCCGCGTGGTATACCGTCTACTCTAAGTAAAAAAAGACCAACTGAAAGACCTCCATCTCGCTTGCCCCTTTCTATAAAATTGCATCCTTACAACGTTACAGTCTGACCGACAACGCGGAATTACTGAAGAATCGATTGAAGTCGCTCGAAGATAGCAAAGAGCAGCTCGACGACAGTCTCCGTCAGCAGATCGCCTACAATAGGACCCTCGAGCGAGAGATGCACAAGCAGAAGCCCGAACTAACGCTGCTCGTGCGACAACGCGACAAGCACTTACTGTACGTACTCTTGTTTTTTTATATGGGAAAATAATGCCGCGGTAAGTTATATGAGGCTAACATTTTATTTGGTTTTGAATAAATGTTAATAATCTTTTTTTTCACATATCTTTTCAATTTGTTAAAAGTTTATGCAAACCCAAGCATTTGCTATACATACTTTCCTTTTTTTCCATGGGAATGAAATAACTCCGGAAATTCCATCAGGCAAAAAGAAATTTTCCTTCATTTGCGTACGCTTTTTTTTCATAGAAAAATAAAAATGTGGAAAATGAAAAACGCTTTTTCTTATGGTACAATAAATACCTTTATTTTCATCGGAAAATAATAAGGCGGAAAATGAAGTTCAGAAAAAAATACGTATTTTTTGTTCATCGAAAAAATAATATATTTTCTGTTCCTTTTTTTGCGCAAATTTACAGTTGGCTGAAAAAGCACGGCATTAATCAGGCTAAGATAAATTTGATGCTGAATCTTGCGATGCCAAACCCACTGTTGGGCGAACTCGTTCTTGACGATCTTCAGGAGCTCGATCTCGAGGTGCACTCAGACGAGAAGACGTGGCTCTATCTCGAGGGCTCGCGCTCCGACGCCGATCGCATTCTCTCCGGGCAACCGGACGGCACATTCCTCGTTAGGCGATCGCGCACCGGACAGTACGCGCTCTCGATCATGTGAGTCAACGTTTTACGCAGTTTTTGACAATGCGGGAAAATAATCACTCGCGTATACAGGGCGTACCACTCGAGTTGGGAGGACGAAATATCTCCGGAGGAATGTATTTTGGGGAAAAAATGTTTCAAAGAAAAGTTCCATTTTTTCTAGAAAGGAAAATTAGCATTTTGGTTATTTTTTTTATGGTCGCAATATTCAAGGTTATTTCAAGGTGAACTTTCGTTTTTCCAGTGGGAATCAATTCTTTTCATTTCAGAATCATTTCTGGCGTGACAAAATACTTAACTTTTGTCTTAAATTTTTTCCGTTTAACTCCAAATTTTCATGATATTTTAAATATGCAATAAAAATTATTTCGTACACCTTGGCAAATTGAAAACGGGGAAAAAATGTTTTAGACAAGCTTACGTGTTTTGTCGCGTTAAAAATGATTCTAGTGTAAAATAAAAAACATTGGTTCCCATTTGAAAAACTACAGTAGACCTTGAAATGGC
>OZ023314.1:51370294-51487794 GCA_964007375.1 Ophion obscuratus
ATATATATGATCACACGGATGATATACCAATACATCGATATATGTGAATTTATTTATATCGATATATTTGCATCGATATTCTTATATATACATTTATATTGCAATAATTCGCGCGAGTGGACGCATACACACACACACACACACACACACACACACACACACACACACACACACACACACACACACACACACACACACACACACACACACACACACACACACACATGCACATACACTAGGCGTAGTGTATTTACGTCGCATGCTGAAAGAGATGAAAAAAATCAGTAAAAAATGCGGAGAGAGGAACAAAGAGCGAGTGGCAAAGATGGGGGAAATAGTACTCCAGTGCGGACAAGGCTAGTGGGAATTTTTTTTCTGCGCTTCCGCCCTCCGTTCCCTTTTTTCCATCGTCCGAGCCTGTCCTGCAATACGCGCGTGGACGCGCGTATGCGCGCGTGCGTGTGCGTGTTGGTGTGTGTGTGCGCGCGCGTTGGAGGCCCCGGCGAATTGAGAGTCGCATGTATGATAACTGTCTGTGATTTCCAATCGATAGGACGAATGGTGTTTCTAACGTTTTTTAAAATGACTACTATTATTATTGATATTACTATTATTGGCAAATGTAATTGTACCTTTTTCGTAATGTGTATACTTGCTCGTTTCTTCGATTGTCAGACCCATAGTTTTTTTCTTCATTTTTTTATATATACGTCTACGTGTGCGTGTGGCCAAGCGTAGAGCGCTTCTAGCCGAGAGAGAAAACAAAATCGTGTTAAGTGTCGTTGTGATGTGATATAGAAATAATGTAATAACGCGCCTCGTCGCTATCGCGATCGGGGGAAGAAAAACTTCCCACGATGACAAGGACGATAATACTAACGATCATTGCGATGATGTTGCGTTGGCCAACGCGCAGAGGGATAAGGAATACGGTGGCAAGGGAGGGAGGCGATAATTTCGCTTTGATGTTATTGGACCCATGTTTTCAACGGTACTCTCTCTCTCTCTCTCTCTCTCTCTCTCTCTCTCTCTCTCTCTCTCTCTCTCTCTCTCTCTCTCTCTCTCTCTCTCTCTCTCTCTCTCTCTCGCGTCTTACCGTCGGCTCGCAATCATCGATTCTCGTCTGCTCGCCAAAGAAAGTCGCCCTCGGGAAAGTTCGACTTGTTGAGAGATAGCCGAAAAACATGGCGGTCTACAATTGGTGACGATATCTCATATATAATATGAATCGTATATATAATACAGTACGATATATGGTATACAATGTATGATATTGAATACATAATATATTGTATATCGTATGTAATATTAGATAGTATACAAGATATAATATACGACGCCTAATATACTATATAGTATTTACCATATATATATATATATATATATATATTGTATTGAAAATTATATAATTGATATCATGCATTGCCATAATCCACACCGTATATTATGATAAACGCATCTATGTTATGTAATCGATTATATATGCTGTATATGTTGTTGGCCTTCAGATCGAACGTTCTCGAAATCCAAACGAACGATTAATCCGAGAAAGGAAAGGAAAGTTTTGCAGCCATCAATGGGCAATATAGCGTAATATACAATATATCGGATGTATAATATATGATGTATAATATATTGTATTGACATATAATATATTGTCTTGTACATTGTCATATTCTGCACTATATATTACATTTCACAGATAATATATATTTATATATTTGTACATATACATTAAATGTAATTCATAACATATTACACATCATATATTATATATATATTACATATAGTAAGCAATGTATATATGTGATATATACGATGCAATATATGCTGTATTACACGAAGAGTATGATATTGGATAAACGAATCTTTTCGCCGGGTAGAAAAATTTGCCTTGGACATTGCTGCAAAATCCTCGCCTGTCACCTGTGAGGCCCTGACCGCCGATCTTTTTTTCACTTCGTCGTGCCACCATTTACAGCGGCTTGTCATTAATGTTCATGCGCAACTTTGTGAGCTCTCATGTTTCGGAGCTCACATGCGAGTCAAAAAATCGTGCTCCACGATCGAGTTCAGTGGAGGCTGGCGGGGGTGAACACTATTAGAAATTCACTCAGCATTGTTTGTAGAATGCCATCGAGATTGCACACATCCTGTGGGAACAGTAGGAGAAAAAAATTCCGACGAAAACCGGAAAAGTTAATGCGATTTCAATGTTGAATAAGGCAAATCGTTGATAAACGAAACTCTCGGGCGTCAAACGCGCCATGAAAAACTGAGCAATTGTTTTAGAATTGACAATACTCCAAAATAATTATATCTGGTGTCTCATGTACACCTTACTGAACTCACACAAATGTGTGCGTGCGTGCGTGCGCGCGCGCGCGCGCGTGTGTGTGTGTGTGTGTGTGTGTGTGTGTGTGTGTGTGTGTGTGTGTGTGTGTGTGTGTGTGTGTGTGTGTGTGTAGTATACAATATACGGTGTACGACATACGATATATAGCTATTACATGCTATATCATATGATATATAATAGCAGTACACAATATACACGGTTTATATATTATATATAACTCAATAATCACTATATGCCACCATAAATAATATATGAGGTTTAGTATGTGATATATTTATCATATATCGTATATGGTATATTATGTCGTATATCGTGTCTTTCATACATAATATATTGTATATGTTATATCATGTATTATATATCGTATATCATGTTCAAAATTCATCAGCTCATATCGTTGGCCGGTTCACTGAGAAATTCTGCCTTTACGGAGCGGTCAGTAAACGCAAAAGAGTATCAACTTCGATCACCCATGAACTGCCAAAAAAATGATAAATTAAGAAAAATACCATTTGAAGGGGAAAAAAGAGAAAAACGACGTTCTTTCCGAAATGAGAGCGACATGTTTTGTTTAATAAGGAAAAGACAGCGAGAGAGACAGATCGCGAGGCGCGAAAATCACGATCTGAGAGAGAGGGAGAAAGAGAGAGAGACTTGACGGTCCAATGGGCGACCGCGAACGAACCGAAAACGACGTGACAACCACGACGAATTTTAGATACGGAGGAGTGTAAAAGCAAAAGAAAAAAAAAGAATGAACAAAGCGAAAAAACACGGACGACGAGTAAAAATGACACAAAGAGTGAAAGTGTCGCGAAGACAAAACAGTTAATTGCGAGTTGAGTAAAGAATTTTAAAAAAATTGCGTGACTTATGGAACAAAATATAAATCGCGCGCGCGCCATCGACGTAGAATTAAGTAGGTACACGAGATTTTTTTTTCAATGTACAAAAACTTTTTGTACAGTCGGCGAATCTCGCTCCAAGCTCCCCCTTCCCTCACAATCTCATCAGTTTCCTCGTCCCACTTCGTTTCTTTGCCTTCATAAATCCCTTGCCCCTTTCTTCCTCTTCTCCATCGTTATTGTTGCAAAAGATTGTACTGCGAATGCATGAACATGTAGAGACGACGAAAGAGACGAGGGCGGAGAAAAAAAACATTAATCGTATAAAGTTAAAAAAGAAATAAAAACTTATATTCAAATCGCATGGAGCGAGAATCCCTCGCACGATTTCCCAATTGAATCGTCGTCTGAGACGAATACAAAAAAAACAACCGAAAAAAATATGAATAGAGATAAGTATTCCATCAAAATAAATAGAAGAACAAAAAAGCAAGGAAGTTCTTGCGCATTTGGCAATTTTGTGACGGAGTGGCGGCGGGGGTATTTTTACTCGATTACAGACTCGACGAACTTTGATATTGTGGCCCGTTAGTGCGGGCTCGGAGGTGCTCATGTGATAATAAAAAATAATAAAGAATATGAGTGGAAGAAAAGAAATCCAACACACACACACGATTGAAAATGATCCGTGGAAAATCGAGGAGGAAAAAAAATCGACGAAACAAAGCCTAGTGCGACGAATAAAATTTATATTTAATTTGCGAAGAAAATAAAAACAAAATGAAAAATTAATTTTGAGTAAATTAAATATACATACATACACACAAATATATATTATAACGGTTCGAATTTCGGTACACTAAAATTTATCAGGTTCGGGACTCGAACAGGAAATTAATTAATGAGACTGTGGTAAAGTCTCAAAACTCTTAGTTTGGTTTATAAACTTTCCACTCGTGACTCGATATATCACAAAGTTCTCCATGTAAGTGGGTACATTTGTAGTGGATAATGATGTAATATGTTTTGTTTGTACTGTTCGTTCTGTGTTTTTGAAGGGTGTTGCAACCCTAAAAAACTCGCAAAGTAAATACTCCCGAACTTCGGGCGATAATCGAGCCCTTTTCGCTCGAAAAATCGTTATCGTTTGGTCGGTCGATTGATTAACGCCGGCTTCAAGCGCATCGCTTGTAGCTTCCTCCTCCTTCCCTGACTGTCGATTTTCGGTGCGCGATCGCTGTCGGTCGGTGACCCTGGTGTATTGTTTACCTTTTGGTCTTGTATGCATACATGTATCGAGTTTCGTAGTGAAACGGCTGTGTTGGATAATATCTCTTATTGTTTCCTGAATTTAATTTCAAAACGTGTACCCTTTTCTGACTTAACTATCTTATTGGCTATTTTTCTATCGTTCTTCTCGGTTTCCTTATCGTGAGACCAGTAATCTTAAAAAGTTCCTATTCTATTGTCCTGACATGCATCAATTCCTTGATTTCGTATTTGATATCGAGACACTTTTCTCACTGTAGGCCAGTAGTTATGTTTTTAAAGTTATCAGCAATTCTCAAGAAACTGATGGTGTGTCGGCGACCGGGTGACTCCTTTTCTTCTGTTTTTCGCCTTTCCTATCGCTAGACTTTCCTTGCAGCAAGGCTAGTAATCGTGTCAGCGCAGTACTCATAGATTCATCAGAAAAATAAGTGTCTTACCTCTGAAAACCCCGCTCTTTATAGCCCCTTTTTGCCGACTTTTCTATCCCCTTTTCTATCTCTTTACCCATAATCCTTTGACTGCTGATTTATTTTCTTCTAAATTTACTAATTTCCCTGACGGTTCGTTTTCGTTTGTCCCGGTCCCCAAGGCCATCGCTCACCGACCGTGTTTATGTTTTGGGCTTCTCTAATGCCGGATCTTGTGACGTGATACGTCGCAATACGTGTGTGTGTGCGTGTGTTTGTATCTATCTATGTATGGCACAGAAAAAATTATAATAATAACGATAGTACGCGATCGGGAGATGGTGCCGCTAAATTTCCGCCTAAATACGCACACAAATTGTCAATTGCGAATTTTAATAGCCGGAGGAGACGGAAGAAAAAAGACGTATAGCTGATGAAAGAAGACAAAAAACAGTAAGTAATTAAGGCAGTCGCATGGTGTAGAGGGTCAGAAAATCAATTTTTTTTTCTTTTAATCGATGGTTCAACTATTAGAGAACATGTTCCTAAAGCCCTAGAAGTAAACTCGAAGTAGTAGTAGTAGTTTTATTCCATCTGTACAGCTTTCGCTTTTTACAAAACCGTCCTTTCCATCCTTATTTCTAACTTATAAGCTAATAAATTAAAATTAAAGTTATAAATTAGGATTAAAATTACAATATTTCACCCTAAGCACCGTATGCCGTTTGTGTTTTTCATCCTCCCCCTCTTGATCGTCCTCGGTTCTCGCCCTTTTCAATTTCGCGAACGCCCTTAAATAC
Organism: Ophion obscuratus; assembly: GCA_964007375.1. Lineage (NCBI taxonomy): Eukaryota > Metazoa > Arthropoda > Insecta > Hymenoptera > Ichneumonidae > Ophion > Ophion obscuratus. The sequence goes on from OZ023314.1 coordinate 51,375,975, forward strand.
TCGCAGATTACCGGCACCGGTTCTCCTCTTAGCGTGTCTTTTGTCCAACACTCTAACTGCTCGCCTTCCCTCCCTCCTCTCCAGGCATCCACTGCCCTCACCCATTTTTCCTTTATCCCCCCTCTCGCTATCTCACACGTCCAGATATGCTCCAGGCTCTCATCCTTCTCCCGGCATATTCCACAGGCCCAGCTACTGAAACCTTTTTTCCCAACTTTCCCCACATTTCCGCACCTCAGTCTTGCCCATTGTTCCTTCGATTTCCCCGCCAGCCCTTTTTTGTCCCAATATTTCTCTCTCTCGCATCCCACCTTAATTTCCTTGTACCAGGCGCAGAAGGACGACCTGTCCGCCTTGACCCAGTCTCCCTGCATGTCCTGTTCCGTTTTCCTGCCTACCCCCTCTATCAAGCAACTCTCGATCTTTTCCCAGCTTCCTGGATTCGACCACACCAGATTGACCACTCTCCCGTCTCCTACGTCTTCCATCGCCTTCTTGAATTATTTTCCCCATCTTGATGGGTGTCCGTTCAGAACATTTATGATTTCTTCTCTCAAGCATATCTTCGGCCATCTCCCCTCTTCCATTTTCAGGATTTGAGTTATATAGCTTCCTGCCCTTTTCCTTGCTTCGATCTCCACGCTCCTCCTGCCAGCTTCAAGCTTCCACAGGTAGTTTGGCGTGTTTCTTGCCACCCCGAGGGCCATTTTCACCAGTTTCCCCTATAGTTTCTCTATTTCCTCCCTTCTTTTCCAGCCCCAGACTTCCACCCTATACAGTGCTCCCGCCTTGACCAGCGAGTCGAACAGCTGCAGCCGCTCCTTCAAGCCCTACCTTCGCCTACCTTCGCCCTCTTCGGTTTACGGTTTCTATTTGGATAAACCGATATGGAATGTATCAGATTCTATTGTTTTTATGAGCAAGATGGAATCTATAGGGAATAACGTATGTGCGATCTACTGCATTAAATCTGCATTTTACACTGGTCGACAAGTTGCGTGCATTTATCAGCAGCTACGGATTTGATTTGAATATTTTTCTAATTGTATTTCTACAAGTTATAAATTTATAAGTTTCAAATGGACTTGACCGTTTGGAAGCGAATGTACATAAAACGGGAAAGTCCATGATTTTTAGCTATCAGATCTCGAATGCAAAAACTGATACGTATGAAACTGTACTTATTTCGCCTTATGAGAAATGACAGATATATTAGGACCAAGTTTTGTAGGGGACAGAATTTGTGATTCCATGGACAAAAACGCATCATTTTCCGATAAATATGTACATTTTCAATATGAATGAATCAGATATTTCAGATAAGTCATTTCATCAGCAGTAATTGGTATTGACTGATTAACATTTAATGGGGATATACAGATTCAACGATCTTATTGATAAATATGGGTTTAACCTGTATATGTTTTAATGACAGTTTCCAAACTTATCCAGGGTGAAGAGAGAATATTTCAGATAGGGCTCTATATGGATTATCTAATGCAAAACTGACCTTTAAGTCTATGTGAATGCATATGTTGATGCAGATTATAATGTATCTGCCCATATCGGCATTTATTCGTACAGTCAAAGATTCAGCTTAATAATGAAGCTCGGGTGCTTGTATGCAAATATGAGTCAAACTTATACCCGTTCGAATCCTGTATCTGTTTTAAATTGGTGTTTTCCAACCTATGCAGACTTGAGTGATAATGCTTCGGTCGGTCTATATATGGATATCCAATAAAAAAATGTCATCTGCGTCTATGGTAATGTATACGTAAGTACAAAACTAGTCTATTTGTGCATATATGTATTCATTTGTATTGTAAAAGATTCAGCCTCAGAATCGGGTCTGCTTTACGTGAAATAGCCTCTTTGTTACACGAAACACAGAAAGCGTTTACGGTTTTCATTATTGTGTTTACACTTTTTGCATTTTAAAAAATGTTTTTAAAAATAGAAAGAGACGACAGTTCACACTAGTACGTGGGTATACTTCCGAAAAGCCAATACCCTTTGTCTATCTAAAATTTTGCACAGATTTTTGTTGCTACATTTCACGGTCATGATTTTTACCGTAACATTTTGTTTCTACTGAATATCCAGTGCATGCTAGGAAATGCAGTAAAAAATTCAAAGACTAGACTAATCTGAAGAGTAATACAAAAACTAAAAAAAATCACAATACTGCCTCTACAGTGTAACTGAGTGTTAACCGATTTAATGAATCCTCACTCTCAGTTTTGTGCATAGGAAAAAACCGATTCACACAGTTAAATGATTGGCCCGTATTTACTGATGAAAACCGACGCCTCCTCTTGCGAGTGAAACATTTACAATATTAGTACATACAAAATAATTTAAAGATACACATACATTCTTATACAACAAAGGATTATTGTTGGATTGTAGAAACCATATAGCAAACGATTGAATGGATCCCACCCTTATAAATACCAGACCCGTATTTACTGATAAAAAAACCGTGCCACGTTCTGAGGACGAATCTTTTATATTAAAAGTACATGCAAATAGGTGCGGATATCAAATAATCTCCAAATACGAATACATTCTCCTACAGTAAAAGCTAAGTTTTCGATCTGAAAGGTCGAGTAGGTTCAGACAAAAAATGATTGCGAATACGTATACATTCCCGTACAGCTAAAGATAAGTTTTCCATCTGAAAAGTCACATACAAACTGATTGCTGTCAAATTTCGATTGTAGCATATAACTTCCTATACGAACTATAATTGGATTCAGCCGATTAGTACCAATAGAATTCCAGTTTGTGAGTGCAAGTTCATTCCGTTAGAATGTAATGGACATTTTAAAGTAATCTGCTGTTGCAGATTAATTACGATTGAAATTTAAAAGGTATCTGCATTTACAAATTGAACTACGCGGAACCGTTTTCGGATTTTATAGGTAATCTATGGGCACCGTAGATACGTACAAAACCCGATAGAATCATATATTGCAAAAAGTCGTCAATCCTATCGGAACTCATAAGCGTTTCCGAGGACAAAAACATATCATTTTCCGATAGTATTTCTTTTTTTATTGGTTTGTATCGGTTCTTTGCAACAGGGTATCCATACAGGCCCGCACATCTTGTACCGCGCGACGCCGCGCGGTACAAGAGGAGCGTCGAGAACCGCGCGGTGCCGCGCGGTACCGCGCGTCCATGTAGACGCTAACTTTGTTTTCATTGAATTTTGTACCGCGCGGTGAGCCGTTCGCGCGGTGCCGCGCGTCCATGTGAACATAGCCTAAGGATAAGTTCACATGACCGCGCGGTAGTAACGTTCACATGAGCTCGCGGTACCGCGGTAGTATCCAGGAAGACTAGAGGTAAGGAGTACGAACGCCGTGTCGTCGAAACGTCCGCAAAAGTGAGGACGAGAAGGGCGGCGCTGCTCTCCTACCGCACCGAAGTGAAGTCAGCAACAAACCAGTGCCGTACGATACGCTCCCTCATACGGAGCGATAATTTGATCAAATGAATTGTAAAGGCAGTGCCGTACGATATGCAAAAAGCACCCTTTGCCACTTCATATGGAACGATCATTTCATCAAATTAGTTGTACAACCAGTTGGTGAACGCAATTTCTATATAGATAGACAGAATTCTTATATATAGATTGTTTTGGAGAATATCGAAATATGGAAATTAAATCAGTTTTTTTGTTGTGGAAGGGGTAACAAACAAAATTTATTTATAGACACAAGGAAATTCATCAGAAATTTGCATCCAGACAAAAAATGTACAGATTATCACCATATTTACATATTGTGATACGCTGTACAGATAAAGAATGTTAACGAAAAAACGGAAATAAAGTCAGTTTTTTTTCCTCGCGGAAACCGTAACAAACAAAATTTATTTATAGATACAAGAAAATTCATGAGAAATTTTAATCCAGACAAAAGTTTTTCAAATTCTCACATCTCATATTTACACATTATGATACGCTGTACAGATAAAGAATAACAACGAAATACAGATATTGAGTCAATGTTTTTTTTTTCGTTGCGGAAGCAGCAAAAACATAGACACAAGAAAATTCATAAGAATTTTGAATTCAAACAAAAGATTTACAAATTATCACACATCATATTTGCACATTATGACACGCTGCACAGATAAATCGATGTTACAATTTTGATTTTCGTTGACCGATCTCGCTAGAAAATGTCCTGTCATGACGAGATAATAGTTTATCACTCTCTTCGTGAGCTCTTCGTTGTGTGCTTGGCATCCCACGTACTCTAAATTTTTCATGTCCGAAACTTTGTCAAGAACTTGATGGAGAGTGTTGATTTTAACGGCAGTTCTCGATCGATCGCTGCATCCAAGTTTCTCTCGCGCTCGGGCACTGAAAGCAACAATTCAAACAATATTATAAGCTTTTACTTAATTTGAACTTCTATGACAGTGGCAAATTGATATTTCATCCACTCACCCACTCACTTCCCATTTTCACGCCTCGAAAATAAACATTTTGTTTATTTTCGAGACATGAGACAAAACGTGCAATGTACGAAAAAAAAAATCCATATATTGCACGTTTTGTCTCATCGACGGCACACTTGCTCCATATCTCGCGTTTGTGATCATTTTTATTTCACTCGGTACGATAATGGTACGATAAAACGAAATCATTCTTTTTATGAATGTAAGTACTATTTTTCTTACCTACGATTGATTGTTTTCGCCGCAGATCACTAAATATATTTTATACCTAGACAATTATTTTTTTTTTACATCTAACACAATTCGAAAAATTGGTTAGGCCGAACGCGCTTTATGCCAACACGGACGACGAGCGGGAATCATCGATGACACATGACGTCGGTTGTGTCCTTGTCGCTTAGTTCACTTCGGTGCGGCCATGCACTAGCGACGCACGCCGTGAAAACACTAACTACTAAAATCCACAGTTTCACGGACGCTTTTGGATCGGGCTCGCCACCGGCGTTCGTACTCCTTACCTCTAGTCTTCCTGGTAATATCGTTCACATGAGCGCGCGGTGCCGCACGGTACCGCGCGCGTCCATGTGAACATAGCCATATACCGGCTTGCAGATCTTGTACCGCGCGGTACCGCGCCCCCATGTAGACGCTAACGTTGTTTTCATTGAATTTTGTACCGCGCGGTGAGCCGTTCGCGCGGTGCCGCGCGTCCATGTAAACATAGCCTAAGCCTAAGTTCACATGACCGCGCGGTGCCGCGCGGCAGTAACGTTCACATGAGCTCGCGGTACCGCGTGGTAGTATAGTTCACATAGTATAGGTCCATGTGAACATAGCTATATACCGGCTTGCAGATCTTGTAGCGCGCGGCGTCGAGAACCGCGCGGTCAAGTGAACATATCCACACAGGCCCGCACATCTTGTACCGCGCGACGCCGCGCGGTACAAGAGGAGCGTCGAGAACCGCGCGGTGCCGCGCGGTACCGCGCGTCCATGTAGATGCTAACGTTGTTTTCATTGAGTTTTGTACCGCGCGGTGAGCCATTCGCGCGGTGCCGCGCGTCCATGTGAACATAGCCTAATCCATAGCTCTTTCCCGGTATTTCGTCTCTTTATCTTCACGATCATTTCCACTCTCCTGCAGCCCTGCCTAGCTCCCCCTGTCTTCCTCGTTCACTTGCTTCGGCTCCTCTCCATCTTCATCCTCATTACGTTCATCCTCCTTCTCACTCCCATTTCTGTCACCTTCGCCGACTCTATTTCCATTCTCCTCCTCCTCATCCTCCTTGTCCATTCTCCAACCTGGCATCCCGCTATGACGTCTTCTTGTCAGTGGTGGCGCTGGTGGTGTCGGCGGCGTGTGCAGTACCTTGGCTCTCACTGCTGCCACCCCGCCGTCAAGAAAATCCCTCATATCTCTGTTTCCCCCTTCTTCTTTGCTGTGGGATGCCCTCGCCTTTTCTTATACCCGTATTCATAGTCCTTCCTTGAGGAACAAGGATTCCTTGTTCCTCATTTCGCGTTTCATAGACCTTCCTTGACAGAATAAGGAGCCTTATTGGCCTCCTTATTTCAAGGCAGGTCTCGAGCTTCCTTGAGGAAACCTTCGGCGCTGTGATTGGCTGTTTCGTTTCATGTTACTAGCGCTTGCGCTTGCGCTTGGCGTCTATGCAGTTTTTGCGTGTATCACAGACCAGTCGACAGATTAACCTCAAAAACAGTTAAAAGTGAAGCACGTAAAAAGTTTCGAAACGTATCGCAGTGAACGGAGTTTAAACAAAAAAAACTGTTGAAACTCGTAAAAAGTTTCGAGGTGTACCACAATTAACGACGTAATCAAAGTAAGCAATTAAAACCACGTAAAACGTATCGGAGTGTATCAGTGTACGGCGTAACCTCAATAAATAATTAAAACCGCGTGAAAATTCGTACAGAAGTGTTGCATATAATTACTCGGCATAATGAACAACGATTTTTTAAACAATTCTGATAATGAGCTTGATGATGATTTTCAGGAAATTGAGAATATATTTCGATGGCGACTCGTCAGAAGGTACATTCGGGACTTTGAGAATCCTATCGAAAAGTACGACGATGTGCCTTTTCGAATAAGATATCGGTTCAGCAAAGGAGCTGTGGTCGAACTTTTATTGCCGATGGTAAATGCACAATTAAGGAGATTTAATAAACGTGGGCTGCCTGTGTCTCCGTTGATACAGCTCTTAATAACTTTGCGTTTTTATGCAACAAGTAGTTTTCAGGTTTGTAAATATGTTTTTTGTTTAATGTGATATGAAAACGCATTACTAACTTCTTATTTATTTGCGTTGTGCGTTCGTTGCAGATTGTTAATGGAGATTTACGAGGATATAGTCAACCATCTGTATCACGAACCGTGGCTCGAGTTTCAAGAATTTTGGCATCGCACTTGAAGCAACATATACATTTTTCTAACGAACGTGTACGTTCAAGCTACAAGAACAAATTTTATGCGGTGGCCAACTTCCCGGCTGTAATCGGATGCATTGATTGCACCCATATACGAATCGCGAACCCTGGAAGAAATAATGGAGAAGCATTTCGAAATCGGAAAGGCTGGTTTTCTCTGAATGTGCAGGTAATTCTTTGAATGCTGTATTTTTATTAAGAACGTATGAGTCACATTGTCCAAGCTAAGAATTGTATTTGATCGAAATTTCCGTATTTTATGATTCAATGAAAATTTGATATTATTATGAATAATTGTTGATCATAGCTTGCCAAATGTTGAATTTTTTCAGATTTTTATTGAATCATGAAGTACTGAAATTCATATCAAATGCAATTTTTAGCTGGAGCAATATAGCTTATACGTACTTAATACATGGACTTTTTATTAATACATGGTGCATTGAATTATTCGATGGAAGCTGGATAATGAAGAATTTTTTATAGGTTGTATCCAGTCCTGACCGAGAAATTCTGGATATAGTAGTTCGCCACCCTGGTTCAACTCACGATGCAGTTATATTTGATCGCAGTGGCCTGCGCTGTCGTTTTGAGCTAGGACAACTTGATGGAATTCTACTTGGTGATAGCGGATACGAATGTCGCAGCTATCTATTGACACCTGTTTTGAGGCCTGAAACGGATGCCGAAGAGCGATATAATACTGCCCATAAAAAAACACGAGTTATCGTTGAACAACTGTTTGGAGTGTGGAAACGTCGATTTCCATGTTTGCAGTATGGCTTAAAAACGAAATTAAGCACAACTGTGGCAATCATTTGCGCAACCGCTGTTTTGCATAACCTATGCATACGACACAATATGGACGACTTCTTTGAGGGGGAGTTCAATGAGATCGCGTTTGAAAATGATCTTATTCCTGAGCAAAATGGCGTAGGACTTGCATACAGGAACGCTTTTATATTGAGACATTTCACGTGAATGACAAATAATTGTATATATGTAAATATATGGAATAAATATACATTGCTCAAAATATGTTTGTATTTATTATTAATAATGAAAGATGACTTGAATATAATTGACATAAAACTTTGATTTCATAACAAAAAACTATATAGAGAAAATTATGTTCGATTTTTTTTCAATCAACTTGACTTAAGCTCTTCTTCTAGTTTTAGAAGCTTCAGTATTGCTATCTTCTCTTCTGCTTCGGCGATTTTCATTTTTTTTGCATGAAGCTCCCGCTGCTGTTCAATCGCTTCTCGCAGTCGTATCAGTCTCAGTACCTTTTCATGGGAAATATTCTGAAAAGCAATTGCATAAAATTGTGAAGTATATATGTAATTTTGTACAGATCGGGTAAAATAAATAAAAATAATCATGCAATGTTAATAAGATAGAATCTTCACTTTAGCAGTAATGAAATTGCTATCCACGTACTTGGACTCATATTCCTGATATTATTCAAAATTATTCAGCTGGTTTCTTATTACTTGTCTTATTTTTCATTTATTATTTTGTCTTTATACGTTTTATATATTTTATATTTATTAATTATTTTTACCTTGAGGTTTTCATGACTTGTGTCCCTTTTTTTCGACGCTGACGTTAGGTGCGAAGACACTTGCCTGTGACTTCGGTTTTCAGGATGAGATTCTATGATTTCGCTGGAAATATCTTCATCCTGGTCCTGCACAGTTAAACTTTCGTTCATGAACCCCATGTCATCTGAAAAAGTTAAGATAATAGTTTTTTTCTAGCAGAATAAAAGAATGCTAATAAATGTTTACTTTTAAAAATATTTACAATCTCTTTCAAATGCTGCTGTGCTGTCAAATGGACAATCGATTTCCACGTCGATATTTCCAGTTGCTCCATCCATGAAATCCATGACTGGATCGACACGTTCTACGGGCGCAGGGCCCCCACCAGTCATAAGACGTTGATGCTTCATTATTGTTGTCAACTTTCGTTTTCTGAAATTATTTTTGATAAAACAATAATTAGAATAGATCCAAATATTTGTGACAACGCCCCTATTTTCAATTTTTTTCTAACTGGCTTGGACTGGATCAAAAGGCCATGTGTGGTACGGCCTTTACCACGAATTTTATAAAACAATAAGAATGGAAGTGCATTTTGAAATAGAGAAAAAATCATGCATTAATTCAATTAGATAGGAACAAAATAGTTATTACTTACTTTTGTTTGAGATTGTCCCAGCACTTTCTCAATTGTTTACTGGTACGTGGGGTGCACCCTTCGCTTATAAATTTCTTCGTAACGCGTTCCCACGCGTCAGCTTTTTGTTTTAAATCAACAGCACCCGTTTTTTTGCAGTCTATTAGGCTTTCTTCTGATACTAGCTGAGCTAATAACAGCCTTTCGCGCTCTGTATAATGAACATTCTTTCCTTCATCCATAATTGTATTCGTCGCAACTCAATTTCTAATTTTGAACTTTGAGGTTATACACTCGAGGCTATACAATCGAGAGCCAAGCGGTTTGAATTAGTTTCAAATATAGCCGAGTGGCGCTTCTTTCAGCGGTTTTACCACCATAAGCAATCACATATCCCTAAATATGTCTTCCTTCTGGAAGGGAGAGTCGAGTTGCGACTATGAAACAAGGACGCCTCTGAGATTCAAGGAAGCCTTCATCAAGGCGTCCTTATTCCTTGAGATAAGGAGGGACTATGAATACGGCCATTACTCGCTGCATGGAGGCTAGAGTGGGAGGAGGCCGATCTGTGCATTTCAAAGTGGCTACAAAAATGTGGTCAAACCGGGATGGCGCCACTATCTCTAAAACCTCTAGCAGGAAGCTGAGTATCGATGTCGTGTAAGAGGGATGGAAGAGGATCGAATACGCATCCCAGCAAGCAGAGCAGCGAGATGGCGCGCACAAGTTACCCCCTCTCTAGCTCTTACGCGCCCATCACACAATCATAGTAGCGCGTGTCCGTGAGCGAGCGACGTTCGGACATCTTCGGAAAGAGCCGAGCGCGCCGAAGTTTCTCGACCGCGCCTTCGGCACCTACACCAACACATGGACGCCGTGCTCGTTCATGTGCGGCCAAGCCGAAATGAAGGTTTCGAGGGAAAAAGCAATCTGAGCACGACTCGCGCGTGACGTCACCCGACGGAACGCGCGAGGCTTTTAGATGATTTCAATGCTTATTTAGCTCTTGATTCTCTGCGTTATCAATGTATACAAAACAAAGTATCGCGCACCCTGATCGCTTATTTTTTTAGTTTATACGTTAATTTAAATATAATTATGACTCCAAATTACAATTATTTATCTTCTAAAAAATTGTTTACGCTTTACTCACACCCGTCCTTATGCCAAATAAATTATAATTAATAAAAGTAAGCGGAAATATATTTATATTCGTATTATTATATTAATTCTCATACTTTCATCAAGCGATAAAGCATTATCCCCAAAAACAAGCCAATGAACCATCCGGCCGCGAATCGTTAGTACCAGAAAGTGCATATTCTACAAGCGATGGGATGGTCCCGTTGGTAACGTTCCTGGCTTCGGTCCGCTGGGGCGCAGATTCGTTCCCGCGCTGAATGCTTTTTTAAAAATTATTAATACTATTAATTCTTGTTTGATTAGTTATTTTTATTAGTTATCTTTTAGTGTCGAAAAATTTATCGCGCACTCCGACCGCTTATTTGATTAGTTTGTACGTTAATTTAGATGTAATAATAAATCTAAATTACAACTTCTTTATCTTCTAAAAAATTGTTTGCCCTTTACTCACACCCGTCCCTATGCCAAATAAATTGTAATTCATAAAAGTAAGCGGAAATATATTTATAGTCGTATTATAAGTACGACTATAATTATATTCATTCTCGTAAGTTACGATCCGCGGCCGGATCGATGATTGGCCTGTTTTTGGGGATAATGCTTTATCGCTTGATGATAGTATATGAGAATGAATATAATAATGCGAATATAAATATATTTCCGCTTACTTTTATGAATTATAATTTATTTGGTATAGGGACGGGTGTGAGTAAAGCGCAAAGAATTTTTCAGAAGATAAATAACTTGTAATTTAGATTTATTATTACATTAAAATTAACGTACAAACTAATAAAATAAGCCGTTGGAGTGCGTGATAAATTTTTCGACACTAAAAGATAACTAATTAAAATAATAATGATAACTAATAAAAATAACTAATCAAATAAGAATTAATGGTAATAATAATTTAAAAAAAAGCACTGAGCGCGGGGAACGATCCCGCGCCCCTGCGGACCGAAGCCAGGAACGTTACCAACGGGACCATCTCATCGCTTGTAGAATATGCACTTTCTGATACTAACGATTCGCGGCCGGATGAATGATTGGCTTGTTTTTGGGGATAATGCTTTGTCGCTTGATGAAAGTATGAGAATTAATATAATAATACGAATATAAATATATTTTCGCTTACTTTTATGAATTATAATTTATTTGGCATAAGGACGGGTGTGAGTAAAGCGTAAACAATTTTTAGAAGATAAATAAGTTGTAATTTGGATTTATTATTATATTTAAATTAACGTATGAACTAAAAAAATGAGCGATCAGGGTGCGCGATACATTTTTTTGTATACATTGATAACGCAGAAAATCAAGAGCATCAATAAGATCAAAGAATCAAGAGCATCAATAACGCAGAGAATCAAGAGCTAAATAAGCATTGAAATCATCTAAAAGCCTCGCGCGTTCCGTCCGGTGACGTCACGCGCGAGTCGTGCTCAGATTGATTTTTCCCTCGAAACCTTCGTTTCGGCTTGGCCGCACATGAACGAGCTCGGCGTCCATGTGTTGGTGTAGGTGCCGAAGGCGCGATCGGGAAACTTCGGCGCGCTCGGCTCTTTCCGAAAATGTCCGAGCGTCGCTCGCTCACGGACACGCGCTACTATGATTGTGTGATGGGCGCGTAAGAGCTAGAGAGGGGGTAACTTTTGCGCGCGTCTGGCTATATATCATTTTGCATCTCTCTCGCACGCAGCCTACTTCTCAAGTATCATGCTGCCTTATGCACAGCTCACTTCTCATTATTTACTTGTTCCGTCTCTGTCACACCCAGCTCGGTCTCGAGGTTTTAGCGATAGTGGCGCCATCCCGGTATGACCACATTTTTGTAGCCATGTTTTTCAAGTTTCTCCATAAGAGATCGGACTCCTCCCACTCTAGCCTCCATGACTCGCTGCTTGCATACCCGGCTCTGCCGTACTTCCTTCTCAACCGGGTTCCGCCACTCGTCACGCCGCTGACTTAACCTTCGCCCTCCTCCCACATAACCTCTTCTTTTTTACGTGTCTCCATTTCTCCTCTTTCCTCGATTTCCACACACTTCCCCATCCTCCCTATTATCTCCTCGCGATTTCTGCACTTTACTACCTATCCCGCACCGATTTTTTTCCCTTTCTCGCCTTTATCCCTCTACGATTATCAAAAAAACCTCCGATTGCTCGTATCACGTCCTGAACCAACTCAGTCCCAACCGGAAGTCCTAAACTCGAAGTATTTTCGAAGGTACAGACGCGAGAATAGATAAGCGTCGAGAAAATGTGCGAACGCCTGGTTAGCGCGGGCTGGGCCGCGCGCGCAGTAGGATACGGAGAGGTATCTCGGTCCTTCTACAAATTGTAATGCTTAGAAAAGGGACAAAGGGACTGTCTGACCGCCGTATAGTTAGCAGACAAAATTCATGAATCTTAATTCTTTTTCACCAATAATTTGGGAATGATTTGGGCAAGTTTAGGAAATAATTATTAAAGTTCAGGAATCAATAATTTATTCGAAATAAACAAATTAAATTTAACATATAGTTAGCAGATGACATTATCGAATGAAGGTATATCGTACACCATTCGATTGCAAATAGTTTGGGCAAGACCGGCGTAACGATTTCCTAGTTTCGGAAATGAAGTTTCTTGTTTTTCAAAAAAATATAATCTAACAAGCGATGCAATTAATCAGATAATCACCAACGATGTTAGGCATATATAGATACATAGACGAGGCACAGTGTGCCTCTGCACACTGTGCGCGATGAGCGATGAGTGATATCCCATGGAAGCTCAGGTATTCCGGAAACGCCCTAGAAGAGTGAAGCTCCCATTGGATATCGCTCATCGCGCGCAGTGTTCAGAGGCCGTAACCGTTAAAAGCGTATTACTAACTTTTGACGGTCTGTTTCTGAACCGCTGCCATCGCTTCGTCACTCTCCCTTCGATTATTTGCTCGTCGTCATCGGCCGCCGTCAGTCGCCTGCTCGGTATTCTTTTGGATAGAGTATGGTACAATTAACATAAAATTTAAGAAAAAAGTGCGCATGATAATTTTTCGGGAGTACGAAGAATTTTTATTCAGGTAAAAGTTTTCTCCATTGTGCGGGAAAAGTTTTTCGATCCTCTACCTGTTGCGTCGACGGGACTCGGTCGGAAATCGGGTTACTCTTGAGTGAGTCATAAACGCCTGGGCCTTTTATTCCGAAGCTAAGGGAGATGACAAGGAACGGAGGCCCAAGGGTCCTAGGCGAGGCGCCTAGGGATGGGCATTCTGTCTCCAGACCTCGAAGTTACCAGTCGCGATCACCATCCAAAGTCCTTGCTACTTTGTTAAGCCGATTAATTGACTAATGTACAACAGTATTCTCACCAACCGGGAGGATTATATTAAATAAAGCTGTCTTTGTGAAATCTTACAATTCGTCAACCAAATATTTTCCTACATATCAGAAGTGGGATACACTCCGCTCATCTTTATTAATGATAATACTGATTGCCATACTGCAGACCACGGTCTCACATACAGGTCTGGAAAATTCTAGAATGGGGAGTGACTCAGATAATGAGACAAACGATCAGTTCTCGCTCTTGTCACCCGAAGCGCTGCTAGGTAGAAGTTAGCCAATCAAACGCAGGTCGGAACAGTTCTGCAAAGGCGTAGATTTTTTTAGATTAACATAGAGTCTGTTCGGTTTAGCTACACTTTCTACAATTGCAATAGATACAGTAATAGAAAGTCCTTAGAAGGCGTAAGAAGTGCAGAAAAGTGTTGCCAAAACGAACAGACCCAATATTATTTGTAAGAGCGATATAAATGGAAAATGATTGAATATTTTTCACTGCTGAACCCCCGGGCAGAATGAGAATTATTATTTCAGTAGACTGTATTTCTCGTATGTTCGAACTTCTGTAATATTTTTATTTGGCTTTTCGCGATTTGAGTAGATGGGGTATGAACAAATTTGTGCGTCCTAAGTTTTTTCCCTTATAATCAATGTTTATTCTTAGTAGATTGAATTCCTTATTTTTTTCTACAACTTTGATTTGTATTTTTGCTTTTTTACCAATGTTAATAAGAACCTCAAAATAAACACAATGGCAGAGGAATTAAAAGAAAAATGAACGCATTGTATATGTTTAAAAGGCACCGTTTTTATTGATTTGTCAATTCGGCGAGAGTATTTTTTTAACATTATTTTTGCCGTTTTTGGTTTTGTTGATAGGCGAACTCGCGTATCCTCAATCGAATATAATAAAATATTGTTAAATAGCCTCCTTAATATATTCATATCTATTCCAGAGTCTATTCGTTGCACGACAATTATGGCAGGATGGGAACGCGGGAAAAAAATAACGATTAAGAGGGTTCACTTCCGGTTTGATCAAGAGCGTATTTTATTAGGTATTTAAAGCTATCTCTTAGAATTAGACTATTAGACTATTGCGGGTTAATCTTAATAATAATACACGGCGCGGTTTACACGCAGACCGCCATTTTACCTCATGGGAGCACGCAGCTCCCGATGTCGGACTTTTCTCTTTCTTCGCCCGACTTATTATTTTATTCGCCAGGTGCCTTGCACGCACCTCTCTCTCTCTCTCACGTCCTTCCTTTAAGATCGTTTTCTCGAGAAGAACGCTCGCTGAGTTCTCTTTCACCGTGTGTCCAACATGGCCGCCCCTACTATCGGCTTGCTCGCAGAGTTGCCAGATTGAGCTATAAACCGCGATTGGGCTATCTTGGGAGGCCATTTCGCGGCCCGAAATTTTGGAAACGCGCTAAAGCGAAATTTGAGCTATATGCGAAAATAAAATTGCTTTCTTTGGGCTCTTAGATCATGTAACTACAGGACGCGCCTTACATAGTTCACTTCAAACAAAACCATCCGCACATTTTTACAGCGAGTGAGGAAATACACACATACATACGATTTACTACGGTCACAAAGTATCATCACGTATTTACTCACGCACATAAGAAACATATTATCACATGACATAATACAGCACGCTAAAAAACAATTATACAAAAATCGTGTTTTTTTTTACACACTATTCGTATTTGTGTGCCAAAGTAGAAGAATAGTGGAGCACCCAAGTCGATAACGCAATCGTTAACAACTATTTCATGGAGGTAACTTTCATTATGGGTTTTAGAGTAATATATTTTATACCTAATAATACTTGAACGTAGTGAATTCATATTTGATAAAATCTTAAATAAAAATATACAATTATACAGCCATCGAGTCATTGTTACGTGATTCAGATGGTGTGATTTTAAGTTTGTATGAAATTGCGTCATGGACATAAAAAGCCTATTATTGTCCCGCTTGAATCCATGGTCACAGACAACACGAATTTAAAATTTATGATTATGAATTGGAGGAAAAGTAAACCTCAAATGTAAAAAAGAAAAACTGTTTATTAATTACGTATCATAAAATAAAAATACATAACGAACGACCAACATAAAAAAGCATTTTCCTTCAGCCCGATATACTCATATACCCCCGCGTCCTCTTTTCAGCCGACAAGGGAAGCTGAGTTCAACTTGAATCCGGATGATCCGGACTCCGGCCCTGTCCCTGCCCAAGAGAATGTGCCAAAGAATATTGATGTACCAGAGATTCAAATTTCGAATGCAGAGGACCTGCTAAATGAATTTTATGTTTCTCTGGGGGACAGTTGATTTAGATTTCTAGAGAACGTATAGATATTTACTTTAATATTCTTATTCATATATCATATATGAGACTGTGATTGAAACTGGGTGATTTTTGTACTAGTGTAATCTCAAGGAATAAGTATTTGTGTTTTTATGTGTTTGTTTTAGCCTGCTACAAAATGCAGATATTTGATTATGTTTGATTTTAAAATAATTAAAGAAATAATTCAATTTCTAAATTATATCGGTGGTTTTCCTTCATGACCTACAAAAACTACGAAATTGGGCTATATGCGGGCTTTTACCGCGCTATTTGGGCTTTGTAAAGTCCCGCGGTTTTTGGGCTACACAAGCGGCGTCTGGCGGCGGTGTCACTCATTACACGTCTGGCAACTCTGCTTGTTCGCGTCTCCCTGCTTAACACGTGGCCACGGTCTTACATACAGGTCTGGAAACGAAGCCAGATTTCAATGGAGTCGTGAGGCACCGTTACGAGCTTCACTTTTCATTCCGCTCGTCGCCACCGCCGTCGCTACTATCGGCGAGTACCTCCCACCCACGATCTTCTGTGATCTCTCCCTTCGCCCCTTGACTTGTCATAACTTTTTGATAACACGTTCTCGATAACCTCTGTTTGCGTCGCGTCAACGAGCATTTGTAGTTTAAAATATTCATAAAGCTTGCGAAGGTGGACCGTTGTTTCAGGGTATTATTGAAAACTTGTCGACATGTCGAAGGTGTGTGCGGTACGCACGTGTCACACCGGGTGCCGGACGTCGAATAATAATTTTTCGACTTTTAGAGTACCGAGAGATGACGAACAATTTCGAAAGTGGCTTGCGGTAATTGAAACAATTACAGTTTGTGTGCAGTATTTTTTTCCTTTCGTCATTGACAGAAACTCCGACTGAAATTCGAATAAAACTCCATTCAACAAAAGTATTTGTATATCGATCATCGAAAGAAACTCGGAATAAAATTCGAATGAAAATCCATTTCATTCGAAAAAGGTAAGTATTTTCATTCATTTAAAAAAATTTTATATTGGTCTTCTTCCAGCCATACAGGATCTTCCCCCTTTTACAAGCCCCACTTCTATTCTCTTCCACAATCCCCTCTTCTTATTCCACAATTATTTCTCATCTACCTCTATTCCCCCTTCGCCCCCCACGAAAAAGGTAATGTGCATTTCGGATCATCGAGAAGAGTGAGAGAGACGGACGGAAGCTGTTCTGTCCTTGTCGCACCGTACACGCCGATAGCAATGCCACGTAGTGTCGAAAATTCGAAACAAACGTGGGTTCGTTAACGGTGCCTACCCCCACCACGGTCGTTTCCAGACCTGTATGTAAGACCGTGCACGTGGCAGACCACTTCACCATCTGGGCGGCGCCACCGTCCCAGCGCGCGCGAAGCTTCGATTAGAATTTCATCTCTAACAATATAGCGAAAAATAAAGCCGCGTCCACACTATGCTGTTCTACCGGAGCGTTTCAGGTAGTTTAGATTTCCATTGCTGTATATCTATATCTACAAGACTACTTCTAATTGCCAGCGCTTTCAGTAGATAGATGAGGAACTACGTTTTTGCCTCACTAACGATGACACTTTTCACCATGCAAAAACGCCGGAGTTTCCAGACCTGTATGTAAGACCGTGCTGCAGACTCTAATCCTTATCTTGCGTGTGTAGTCAATAAACTAAGTGAGTCAGTGAGAAACAAGAATTGTGTGTGGACAAACGTTAAAAAGCAAGATGTTTCTGGGACAGTGAGCAGAGCAATCTGAAGGACGCTGAAACGATAAGCTCAGAAGGTCGCGAAAGCGCTACTGTGAAGTGTCTAGCGACTCCGATACATCAACGGAACGTCAACGATCCGGGTCGCGATTAAGCCTTAGCTCACTGCGTGCCCACAGCATCAGCCCGCACAGGAGCTCCACAAGTAAGAGCCGTGATTAGGACTTTGCCAGACTCACTGACGTCCATTGCCATGAACCAAGGGCATTGGAACAATGCATGTTCAGCGTTCTCCTCGACTGCTACACATACTGGGCAGTCCGGGAAATCTTCATAATTAAACTTATAGAGATAAGCCCGGAGCAGCCGTTTCCTGAGATCACTTGAGTGAGATAATAGTTGAGCGTGGGCGGTTCACCCATATCTCCACCTTCGGGACTAGTGGGTGTGTCCACTTTCCCTTGGCAGAGGCATCCCACATTGTTTGCCACTGGTTGAGACTGGTTGCTCTCGCTTCTGTCCTTGCATAGCTGGGGTTTCTAGCTCCCTTGTGCTGGTACAATAGATCTACGCTCCTCGGTGAGCACCTCAATGGGCAGTGTTCCCGCGATAACGTTGATAGCATCCGCGGAGACAGTGCGAAATGCACAGGATATCCTCAAGGCGCTGACGCGATACGCTGCTGCAGCCTTTCTGCGGTACTCCCGGATTTTCAGTGCATCAGCCCATATGGGTATGCCATAGGTGAGCACTGAGGTCGTCACTGATTGACAGCAACTTCCTTCTATTCTGTCTGGGACCACCGACATTAGGCATGAGCCGTGCCAGTGTAGTAACCACCACAGAGGCCTTTCTGCTGATCTGCTCGGTTTGCTCTTTAATGTTCAGTCTCGCGTCGAGAATCACACCCAGGTACCAAATAAACGGTTGGGATGTGATTTCGGCGTTTCTGAGCGTCACCGTTTCCATCACCTTCCTGCTGGATACGAGACGTACTTCTGTTTTGCGGGCTGGAAGCTGCAGTCCAACAGAAATCATCCATTCCTTTACCTTGGCGAAAGCGTCGCCAAAGAGTGCGGTAATTTGCTCCAGGAATTTGGCGATGGCAATCACCGCCGCGTCATCTACGAACGCTACGATGGACACTCCTTTCGGCAATTGTAATAGCAGCAGAGCATTGTACATGATGATCCACAGAAGCGGTCCGAGTATAGAGCCCCGAGGAATTCCTCCAAGGGTATGTGTGTGGACACGCGCGTGCGCGTGCGTGTCCACACACGCACGCAATTTCTGGGGCCCTAAGAAGGGCCGATGAAAGTCTTGAAAAAGACTGCCCAAAAGCCCCAGACAAGCGAATCAAAAAACCCAAGTAAACTCAAACAAGCACGAACAAGTGCACACACACACGCACACGCACGCATGCACGCATGCACACATACATACACACACGCACGCGCACGCACACACACACACACACACACACACGCACGCACGCACGCACGCACGTACACATACACACGCGCGCGCGCGCGCCCACGCACACACACACAGTTTCCACCGATTTTCAGTCACGTCTTTGAAATCGTGTGTTTTGACAAACTGCCAACAGGGGCAGGGGTGGAGGGGGAAACGACCGCTCCGATAACTCTTCGGCATTGTATTCAGGAAAGTTTTTGTTTACAAATCTCCCCACTCCCCACTCACAATATAGGCCTTGAAATGTCCGTAATTGCGCTATTGTCCCTCGTTTTCGCAAACTTCAAAATCCCATAATGTATGGAATTGATGGGAAATCTGTCTCATCATTATGGCGCAAAAAACATTCCGCTTTTCGGATAAGCCCTCAAACTGCATAAATGCCTTAATTTTTAATAATGTTTTTGATTTACAATGTGTTTTGATATAATTAACATCCATATTTCGTACCAATTGCCAGGCGTTTCAACTCCCCTCGATAGCTGTTTCAACTTACCTCGATATGAGGAGAGTTGAAACGATTTTTTTACAGGTTACATAATTCCGGAGTCATTTTTATTACAAAATCGATTAGTCAATTGAAAAGACTACAAAGCGCGTCTAGTTATACCTGAATCTCTTGTTTCGATTCCGAGATATGGGGTGAAATGTGAAAATTGTTCCAACCCTCCAAGGTCTCCTCTACTGACGACAGTAGGCGGGTTCACGAAGTTCTGCGTACTCGAACCCGTTTAACACGCAAAAACAAAATGGGTCACCAAGGCTATTGACCAATGATTTGCGTTGTTTGGTGTCCCAACACAGATTGTGAGCGACAGGGGGAGCTTTTTCACCTCGCATTGTTTCGCTGCGTTCTGCAAGGAGTGTGGGATCAAACATATCCTCAATGCGACTGCGACGGCCACGGCACGGGCAAATGGCCAACGTGAGCGCATGAATCGCACTGTCCTGAGGTCCCTGGCAGCCACGGGTGGTGGACGCCAGAGGGTACGTGGGAGGACTTCTTGAAGAAGGTGCAGAGTGGAATAAATTCCTCCACAAACCGAACGACGCATGGGAGCCCGGCACAGCTATCGTATGGGTACAAGCCTCGCAGCAGTGCAGGTGCAGTGTTACTCGGTCGGATCCAGTCGACTCTCGATCGAATAGATCTCAAGAAACTGCGGAAAGAAGCTAAGCGTTTGATGGATGAAGAACAGCGCCGGAAGACGACATTCGACGCGCGGAGGCGCTGCTGTCCTGCTGAACGATCGGTACGAAGGCGAAGACCTGCGTGCGCTTCGGATGGCGAAGGCAGTGCAACCAGATCGCGCGTAAAGGTTGCCCCCTCTCTAGTCTCTTACGCGCCCATCACACAATCATAGTAGCGCGTGTCGGCAGGGTCAACTCTGCACCGTGCAAGTCGCCACCGTGTCAAGTCGCCAGTTCAACTCGCCGTCTGTTCTACTTGCCAAAGCGGGCAACTTTACACAGACCCAAGTGGACACCGTAGCAGCCCGCCATTTCCCCGACGCTCGCGTATCCCCACTCTTCAGATTCGAGCCGAGCATTTTTTGCTACCGTGTCAACTCGCACCGTGTCTTAACTCGCCACGCGTAGCGTGCTCAACTTACATTTCCTAGCGGCTGTACTTTTTTAGAATCACCCATACCCGGGAACGAGAAATATACAAGCAAAATGTTGTCACATGTACCGACTACTCGCTCTGTCAGTTCTCTAGTTTATCGACTGATTTTGAATGGAAATTTCACCAGCGGCATTTTGTTATAGCTTTATTCTTTAATAATGCCACGAACATATATGTAGTCTCCTAAAATTTTAATTCTTCCATAATTCGCGGAAAAAGTGTCATTTTTGAGTACTTGAGAATAACGATAAGTAATACTAAGAGAACTGAAAACTCATATAATAATCGTGTGAAAGAAAAACTGGTGGCCTCGTACAGTTGGACAAATTTTCGTTGCCGTTGAATAATGTTCTTCAAGAGGATGTTTAATTTTGTTCTGAATTTCATTTCTTGTGGCTCTTGATTTATTCTTAAAAATCATTGTGCAAAGTCTACATTTTATAATCATCCTTTTAATCATCAAAAATATCGATGATAAAATCATATGCATTTACAAGAAATTAACATCATGAAACGATTCCTTTCATTACAGATTGAAACGTCCACATTATTATTATCCATGTTGTTCAAATACTTAATGCCAAAGAACAGTGCATGTCGGATATATTTATTTTTCATTAATGTGTGACATATCGTCTACTATATATGAAAAAATTGAATCATCGTATAACATGAATATTCTGTGTTTAAAAGCGCAGAATCATTAAGGGGGGGGGGGTAAGGATAATTTGCTATAAAAAAAGCATATTTTCGATATTTTTTGTTGACGACACTGTTTATATATATTTATTTATATAATTAGTATAAAATAAAAGGACATTTGAAGAATATTCTGTGAAATTTTCGTTAATAATAGTGCAGAAACGAGCCAGTGACAGCAAATCTTCTCAGACGTCACAACAAAAAAGTTACATTGCGGTGAACTACATAACTCACCACTGGATCATCCGAAAAAAATCCAAGATTGTATTAGTTAATAAGTTTCTTGAAGTAACGCTGTCGAGTTTTTTTTTGTTTTCAATTTTTAGTCACACCTAGAAGACAAAATAGCGATTTTTCATTTAAAAAATTGGAACCTTTATTATTGCAAAATGAATTAAAATGATGAAAAAAAACTCGACAGCGTTACCTCAAGAAACTTATTAATTAATAAAATCTTCTTGGATTTTTTTTCTCGGATGATCCAATGATGAGTTATGCAGTTCGCTGCAATTTTTTGGAGGTGTCTGCAAAGATGTACTGTCAATGGCTCATTTCTGCATAATTGTTAATGACAATTTTACAGAATATTCATCAAATGTCCTTTTATTATATACTTCTTACACAAATAAATATAGGGTATACTTATATAAATATAAGGATGTGAATCGTAGCATAAAAAAATCTGAAACGGCTGTGCATTCTTTTAAAGAGTTAAATAAATAAAACCACAAGTATTGACAAAAATTCGACAATGATCCTTTTATTTATAAATCCGTTCCTTGACTTCAGTATTTACTGTACTGATCCGGGCCAAGTTACTTCGTTACTTGGCAACGTGAAAAAAAAAACATTTTTTTTCATGATTCTGTAAACGAAGATGCTTTTTCGTTGTTTGCCTGGAACGGAAATTCATCTTATAATAATATTCGTCTTATAATACTTCAAAATAAAATTTATTTGTGGCATTTTCAAAGCTGTCTCTTACCTTAGGTTAAAAAATTAACATGTATTGTTTTATACCGTTGAGTTTATGACTTTTAAAAAATAATACCCATTTTTCAAGTGGCCAGGGCGGCCATACGTGTTGAGGGGGGGGGGGGGGGGGGGAAGGTTATTTCGCTACGAAAAAAAGCATATTTGGGGCCGTCCATAAATTACGTCATTTTAAAATAGGGGGGGGGGGGGGTTCATCTGCGGATGACGGTAAATGATGGATGAGGGGGGGGGGGGGGGCGTTTCGAAATTGACGTCATTCTTGTGATACCAGTTACTTCAAAATGTACAATAGTATATTGTACAACTAGAGTGGTTTCCCCGCATGAGTGATGAAAAATATTTTGCAAGTACCTAATGGTATTAATTATTGAACTCATTATTTTTTTATTTATTACATAAGGTTTGTCTACATTATATTCGAGAACTTCAAATAACAGCGTACCTATGAAAATAGTTCGATCGAGCCAAAATGAATATGGGGAGGATACGGAGATATTACCCGTGATCCAGGATTTGCAAGAATGGGTGAAAACTCCGTGGGAGCTATCCAAAGAAAACTAAAGAATAGAGAAGAATAATATTATTATATTAATGAAAATTGCCAAAGTACAAAATAATAAAAGATGATTCTATAACAAAATGTGGGAGCTATCCAAAGAAAACTAAAGAATAGGGAAGAATAATATTATTATATTAATAAACATTGCCAAAGTACAAAATAATAAAAGATGATTCTATAACAAAATGTTTTAATGTTACCCAATTTTTCTCAAATCCGCAAATGTTTTAATTTTGCCAAACTGGTAATGACGTCAATTTTGCGAGAGGGGGGGGGGTCATTAGGAAATGACGATAGGATGATTGTAGGGGGGGGGGTCGAAAATCAGCAAAAATCGATGACGTAATATATGGACGGCCCCTTTAGGATAATTTTTTTTTACGACACAGTTGATATATATTTATTTGCGTAAGAAGTATATAATAAAAGGACATTTGAAGAATATTCTGTAAAATTGTCATTAACAATTATGCAGAAATGAGCCATTGACAGCACTCCCTGCAGACACCTCCAAAAAATTGCAGTGAACTGCATAACTCATCATTGGATCATCCGAGAAAAAAAATCCAAGAAGATTGTATTAGTTAATAAGTTTCTCAAGGTAACGCAGTCGAGTTTTTTTTCATCATTTTAATTCATTTTGCAATAATAAAGGTTCCAATTTTTTAAATGAAAAATCGCAATTTTTTCTTCAAGGTGTGACTAAAAATTGAAAACAAAAAGAACAAAAACTCGACAGCGTTACCTCAAGAAACTTATTAACTAATACAATCTTCTTGGATTTTTTTTCGCATGATCCAGTGGTGAGTTATGCAGTTCACCGCAATGTAACTTTTTTTGTGTTGCGTCTGAGATTTGCTGTCACTGGCTCATTTCTGCACAATTATTAACGAAAATTTCACAGAATATTCTTCAAATGTTCTTTTATTTTATACTAATTATATAAATAAATATATATATAAACAGTGTCGTCAACAAAAAATATCGAAAATATGCTTTTTTATAGCAAATTATCCTTACCCCCCCCCCCCCCCCCCTTCATGATTCTGCGCTTTTCAACACAGCCTATTCATGTTATACGATGATTCAATTTTTTCATATATAGTAGACGATATGTCACACATTAATGAAAAATAAATATATCCGACATACACTGTTCTTTGGCATAAAGTATTTGAACAACATGGATAATAATAATGTGGACGTTTCAATCTGTAATGAAAGGAATCGTTTCATGATATTAATTTCTTGTAAATGCATATGATTTTTTCATTGATATTTTTGATGATTAAAAAGTTGATTATAAAATGTAGACTTTGCACAATGATTTTTAAGAATAAATCAAGAGCCACAAGAAATGGAATTTAGAACAAAATTAAACATCCTCTTGAAGAACATAATCTTAGATTCAACGACAACGAAAATCTGTCCAACTGTACGAGGCCACCAGTTTTTCTTTCACACGATTATTATATGAGTTTTCAGTTCTCTTAGTATTACTTATCGTTATTCTCAAGTACTCAAAAATGACGCTTTTTTCCGCGAATTATGGAAGAATTAAAATTTTAGGAGACTACATATACGTTCGTGGCATTATTAAAGAATAAAGCTATAATAAAATGCCGCACGTGAAATTTCCATTCAAAATCAGTCGATAAACTAGTGAACTGACAGAGCGGATAGTCGGTACATGTGACAACATTTTGCTTGTATATTTCTCGTTCCCGGGTATGGGTTATTCGAAAAAAGTACAGCCGCTAGGAAATGTAAGTTGAGCACGCTACGCGTGGCGAGTTGAGACACGGTGCGAGTTGACACGGTAGCAAAAAATGCCCGGCCCGAATCTGAAGAGTGGGGATACGCGAGCGTCCGGGAAATAGCGGGCTGCTACGGTGTCCACTTGAGTCTGTGTAGAGTTGTGCAGAGCCCGCTTTGGCAAGTAGAACAGACGGCGAGTTGAACTGGTGACTTGACACGGTGGCGACTTGCACGGTGCAGAGTTGACACTCTGCCCGCGTGTCCATGAGCGAGCCACGCTCGGACATCTTCAGAAAGAGCCAAGCACGGTCGAAGTTTCCCGACCGCGCCTACGGCAGCTACACCAATACATGGACGCTGAACAAGTTCATGTGCGGCCAAGCCGAAACGAAGGCATTGAAAGAAAAAGTAATCTGAGCACGACTCGCGCGTGACGTCACCCGACGGCACGCGCGAGGCTTTTAGATGATTTCAATGCTTATTTAGTTCTTGATTCTCTGCGTTATTAATGTATACGAAAAAATATATCGCGCACTCTGATCGCTTATTTTAGTTTATACGTTAATTTGATTATAACAATAAATCTAAATTACAACTCATTTATCTTATATAAAATTGTCTACGCGTTACTCGCACCCGTCCTTATGCTAAATAAATTATAATTCATAAAAGTAAGCGGAAATATATTTATATTCGTATTATTGTATTAATTCTCATACTTTCATCAAGCGATAAAGCATTATCCCCAAAAACAAGCTAATCATCCATCCGGCCGCGAATCCTAAGTATCAGAAAGTGTACATATTCTACAAGCGATGAGATAGTCCCGTTGGTAGCGTTCCTGGCTTCGGTCTGCAGGGGCCCCTAGTGCAAATTTTTCTCCAAATCTTTCATAATTTCTCATATTTTGGTCATATTTGAGATTTTTAGAGAACAAATGATTTAAAACAGATTCAAGTTCTGGTCTATTTCCCAAAAACACATTTGTTTTCTCTGAAAATTGCTGATTTCTCATTTTTTTCCACGGAAATCTCTCTTTTTCCTATGAACTGAGTGAACGGCTACGGAGATATTCGGAGAAAAGTTAAAGATGAAAAGAAAATAGATTTTCGTTAAAAAAAAACTGATTATTATTCTTTTTTTTCCGGAAATTTTCCTTTTTCCTATTACCTGAGTGAACGGCTGCGAAGATATTCGGAGAAAATTTAAAGATGAAGAAATGAGATTTTCGTAAAAAAAACTTATTCTTTTTCCGGACCTTTTTTTTCTTATTGAGTGAACGGCTACATTTGTTTATCCTTCATAATTCTGAGAAATAATGAATTTCCGAAATTTTTGCAAACATTATTTTCCTTAAGGGGTAACACCACTTTAACGCCCTGCCACGAAGCGTTTTAGACAAATAATACTTGGGGTAACTATTAAGTATATATTGGAGTATATTGCAAAAAATACTGTAAACATTTTATGGGAAAATATTACAAAATGGCAACACTGCAGCAAATTCTTCCGAGGCATGTTGAACTTAAGGTGCTCTGCGGCACGCAGTACAACTTGTTCCAATTTTAATCTGGACAAAATTATTTTTTTTCTAATTAAATCTAGATGAGTGTAGCTAGTGAACCACGTAGGGGATTTTAGAAATATTGATTTTTGAGTAATTGCAGAGTATTTGACTAAAAATGTTCATTTAGACTTAATAAAACAAAACTCTCTTTTTTAGTTTAAAATTGGCACAGTTATACTGCGTGCCGCAGAAGTTCGACATGCTTCGGAAGAATTGCTGCAGTGTCGGCATTTTGTAATATTTTTCGGATAAAAATTTCTAGCAATATACTTAAGTATATGCTCAATAAATACCGCAAGTATTATTTGTTTATCACATTTTCTTTCGCCAAAAAAAAATATTAAAAAATACGCTTCCTGTAAGGCCGTTATAGTGGTGTTACCCCTTAAAGTCCTCATATAATTTCCGAGATTGCACCAGGGGTGCGGGATCGTTCCCCGCGCTCAGTGCTTTTTAAAAAATTATTATTGCTATTAATTCTTATTTGATTAGTTATTTTTATTAGTTATCATCATTATTTTAATTAGTTATCTTTTGGTGTCGAAAAAATTATCGTGCACTCTGACCGCTTATTTTATTAGTTTGTACGTTAATTTAAATATAATAATAAATCTAAATTACAACTTCTTTATCTTCTAAAAAATTGTTTGCGCTTTACTCACACCCGTCCCTATGCCAAATAAATTGTAATTCATAAAAGTAAGCGGAAATATATGTATATTCGTATTATTATATTCATTCTCATATACTTTCATCAAGCGATAAAGCATTATGATAATGCTTTATCGCTTGATGAAAGTATATTAGCGGAAATATATTTATATTCGTATTATTATATTCATTCAATAACTAATCAAATAAGAATTAATAGTAATAATAATTTTAATAAAAGCACTAGCGCAGGGAATGATCCCGCGCCCCTGCGGACCGAAGCCAGGAACGCTACTAACAGGACCATCTCATCGTTTGTAGAATATGTGCACTTTCTGGTATTTACGATTCGCGGCCAGATACATTATCATAATGCTTTATCGCTTGATGAAAGTATATGAGAATGAATTTAATAATAAGAATATACATATATTTCCGCTTACTTTTATGAATTACAATTTATTTGGCATAGAGGCGGGTGTGAGTAAAGCGCAAACAATTTTTTAGAAGACAAATAAGTTGTAATTTAGATTTATTATTATATTTGAATTAACGTACAAACTAATAAAATAAGCGATCAGAGTGCGCGATAAATTTTTCGACCTAAAAGATAACTAATTAAAATAATAATGATAACTAATAAAAATAACTAATCAAATAAGAATTAATAGTATTAATAGTTTAAAAAGAAGCACTGAGCGTGGGAACCATTCCGCGCCCCTAGTGAAATTTTTTTTTTCAAAAAACTCTTCCGAAAATTTTTCCGAATTTTTCTATGAATTGGAACAAATATGAAGAATTCGGAATTTTGCAGACAATTATTTTTACGCAAACATCCGAGTTTCTCCGAATTTTTCCGAATATTTCATCATTTTAATTAGAATCACGGAAAAATCTCTGAAATGATATGAAGACTTTGAGGGGTAACACCACTGTAACGGCCTTACGGGAAGCGTATTTGTTGATATTTTTTTTGGCGGACGAAAATGTGATAAAGAAATAATACTTGCTGTATTTATTGAGCATATATTTAAGTATATTGCTATAAATTTTTCATCCGAAAATATTACAAAATGGCGACACTGCAGCTATTCTTCCGAAGCTCTCTGGCACGCAGTATAACTGTGGCAGTTTTAATCTAAAAAAAAGAATTGTTTTATTAAGTCTACATGAGTGTACCTACTGAACCACGTAGGGGATTTTCGATTAGTTAATTTAAACAATATTTATTAACAAATAACTGTCTTAAAAAAAATATTGAACATTTTTAGTCAAATACTCGGCAATTACTCAAAAATCAATATTTCTAGAATCCCCTACGTGATTTACTAGCTAAACGCATTTGGATTTAATAAAAAAAAATTCTGTCCAGATTAAAATTGGCACAAGTTATACTGCGTGCCGCAGAGTACCTTAAGTTCAACATGTCTCGGAAGAATTTGCTGCAGTGTCGTCATTTTGTAATATTTTCCCGTCAATTTTTTTTGCAATATACTTCAATATATGCTTAATAATTACCCCAAGTATTATTTGGCTAAAACGCTTCGTGGCAAGCCGTTACAGTGGTGTTACTCCTTAAGGAAAATAATGTTTGCAAAAATTTCGGAAATTCATTATTTCTCAGCCATATGAAGGATAAACAAATGTAATAAGTTTTTTTTTACGAAAATCTCATTTTTTTCGTCTATAACTTTTCTCCGAATATCTCCGCAGCTGTTCACTCAATAGCAAAAAGAAAAAGTTTCGGAAAGAAAATAACAAGTTTTTTTTACGAAAATATTTTTTTTCATCTTTAAATTTTCTCCGAATATCTTCGCAGCCGTTCACTCAGGCCATGGAAAAAGGGAAATTTCCGGGGAAAAAAATGAGAAATCATGAATTTTCAGTGAAAAAAATGTGTTTTTGGGAAATAGACCCGAACTTGAATCTGTTTTAAATAATTTTTTCTTCAAAAATCTTAAATATGACTACAATATGAGAAATTATGAAAAATTTGGAGAAAAATTTGCACTAGGGGCCCCTGCGGACCGAAGCCAGGAACGCTACCAACGGGACCATCTCATCGCTTGTAGAATATGTGCACTTTCTCGTACTTACGATTCGCGGCCGGCTTGTTTTTCGGGATAATGCTTTATCGCTTGATGAAAGTATGAGAATTAATATAACAATACGAATATAAATATATTACCGCTTACTTTTATGAATTATGATTTATTTGACATAAGGACGGGTGTGAGTAAAGCGTAAACAATTTTATATAAGATAAATAAGTTGTAATTTAGATTTATTATTATATGCAAATTAACGTATAAACTAAAAAAACAAACGATCAGAGTGCGCGATACATTTTTTGTATACATTAATAACGCAGAGAATCTAGAGTTAAATAAGCATTAAAATCATCTAAGACCCTCGCGCGTGCCGTCGGGTGACGTCACGCGCGAGTCGTGCTCAGATTGCTTTTTCCCTCGAAGCCTTCGTTTCGGCTTGGCCGCACATGAACGTGCTCAGCGTCCATTTATTGGTGTAGCTGCCGAAGGCGCGGTCGGGAAACTACGGCCGTGTTCGGCTCTTTCCGAAGATGTCCGGGCGTCGCTCGCTCACGGACATGCGCTACTATGATTGTGTGATGGGCGCGTAAGAGACTAGAGAGGGGTTAACTCTTACGCGCGTTCTGGCTGCACTGGGCGAAGGGACAAAGGAGCGTCGTCCCTATTGACGGCCTTAGGAAATCGGTCACCAGCGTCTTACCATCAAGGACGCTGGATTTCCTTTTGACGAGACTGTAACAGTGCACCGCAGTCATCGGGCCTGTAGACAGATACGTCTGGGGTAACATTGTATTGCAGCGGTATTGACCGGTTGGGAACAACGGCAATCACCCTCTGGTTGACTATGTATTCGGCATGTCTCACCGTCACCTCTTGGGCAGAGTGCGCGGGATGGGAGCCTGGGAGACGCTATTTTTCTGGTTCGCTATGTACCCGGCATGTCTCACCGTCGCCTCTTGGGCAGAATTCGCGGGATGGGAGCATGGGAGACGCAATTTTTTTGGTTGGCTATATATCGGCATGTCTCACCGTCGACTCCTGGCCAGAGTGCGTGGGATGGGAGCCTGGGAGACGCTATTTGCTTCATTCTTCCAGTCACAGTAGAAGACGGTTTGTAACCGATTGCGGTTGTTATTAGTAAATCCAGGGAATTGGATGTCAAACTTGAAGGGCAACTTGTCTTCGCCAAGTGTGTCAGTTGGTCAGCGTTGTTTGACAACTTGAATTTGCGTTTCTCTACTGTGACAATCTTTCCACTTGCACTATACTATCTGACATTAAGAATTGAATGCTATGTTTTTTCCTCGCACTAAGCTTTACTGTCCTGTCTACTATTTTGTTGCACGCTTAACTCACATTTGCCGCGAGTCCGGATTGTTCTAGCCATGGCTTACCGGTCAAGAGCTGTTGAATTTGACCGGTACCAAGTCGAATACTCAGCATACTAAGCGAAACCTTCGTGATCAGGTTCGTGTAATGGAGTTCCCTCGGCGGAGGTTCTGACCACAGTCTTGAGCCAGCGCTTCGCACAATGCATCACGTGATCGGATAGATGTGTTTATTGGAGCCTGGTCTTGCTTGCGATTACGTTAGATTAACATCCAGCCACCTGCAGGATATGGGGATCCTTCTATGAATATACTCCAAATGCAGAAAACTCAGAAAAGAAATATGCATGATAGTTCGGTATGAGAATCGCCTTTCAATTTAGACGAAACCAATTCGCACGAAACGCACGTAGCATTGGAGTGTTTCAAGTGAGATCCTGTGGGGTAAAGTCCTGGTGCGGTCTTGGTTTCCTTACCTTAAAAACCTATCTAAATGGGTAATTGTCGTGGTGTGTTGGCTCTCTCGAGCGGAGCTGATCACTGCGCTTGAGAAGAGTTGCGATTGCCTCCCGAGGAAGACCCATCCAAACAATTGGACGATATGAAATCTTTCTAATTTGGGGTACATGTGGTCGTGGCGACTTTATTCTTTTGTTCCGTACAGAAACGTTGTCGACGTTTAAATGTGTCTACGACGGTGAGCCCAGGGCGGCTCAATTTCAGGAAGGCCGAATGTGCGAAAAGTTTTTCGTTCCTCTTCCGTTTGCGTCGACGGGGCTCGGTCGAAGATTGGGTTACTCTTGAGTGCGTTTATGATCCACGGCTGTTTATTCCAGAGCTAAGGGAGAAGACAAGGGTCCTAGGCGAGGCGCTTAGGGATGGGCATTCTGTCTCCAGACCTCGACGCCACCAGTCGCGATCACCACCCAAAGACCTTGCTATATTTGTTAAGCCGATTAATTGACTAATGTAGAAGAGTATTCTCACCAACCGGGAGGATTATATTAATTGAAACTGGCTTTGTGAAATCCTACAACTCGTCAACCAAATATTTTTCTACAATTGAATATCGATTTTTGCGTGTGTTTTTCTCGTTATTTGATCATTTGATCACCCTCGTTCGATCGCATGTCTCCTCTGCGTGTATCGATTGGCGGTAAACGAATGAAAAAGTGCGCGTGATTTACAGTGCGCGTGCTCGAA
This sequence comes from Ophion obscuratus, assembly GCA_964007375.1. Lineage (NCBI taxonomy): Eukaryota > Metazoa > Arthropoda > Insecta > Hymenoptera > Ichneumonidae > Ophion > Ophion obscuratus. The sequence goes on from OZ023314.1 coordinate 51,407,530, forward strand.
ATATTTTATTCGAAAAAAAATTGTTCGATTTTATTTTGCGTGCGTTTCTTGATTCGGTTGCAACATTGTTTTGTTTTCTTGATTTCGCGTCTCGAAAGACAATGACCCGGCATCCATTTTCGTTCGTTCTCGTTCGACCGCGTGTGTCCTCTCCGCGTATATCGATTAGCGGTAAACGATTAAAAAATGGTTGTGATTTTCAGTACGCGTGGTTGAAATATTTTAATCGAAAAAAAAAAAAAATTGTTCGATTTTATTTTGCGTGCGTTTCTAGATTTGGTTAAATTTTTTTTTTTTGATTTCGTGATTTCGGATCTCGAAAGACAAAGACCCTGCTGTACCTAATTTCTTCCTCACTTGAAATGATTGATCCCATTATTTGTGGAAGTACATTTATTCTCCGCAGGAAAAAAATCGGTGAATTTTCGAATTTTGATACGCGTAAAAATTGTATCCTCCGGTTATGAGTTTTTGTTCGTGCATTTTTAAAGTCGCCACGTGAAATTGTTCGACCTTTATGATTACCCCTTTATAAATGCTAAAACTGGGCCCTCGTATTCTTCCACACCTTTCGATGGCGTGTCTCCTTTCTGCGCGTATTAATTTACAGGAAAGAAAAAAAAATTCTCTGTATTATTGGATGTTCCTGTTTATGCGTCTCTAGTACACGTAACGTAACGTAACAATATGGTTGCAAAAATCTTTTAATACTCCTGATGCGCAATTTCCGCAATAATGATCAGGGCCTTCTTGCTTTCATACATTCATACGTTCCACTGAGTGTCATTTCCACACCTCAAACAATCCACATAGATACGCATACAAGGGTACCAATGACGTTTTTTTCGCCATGCGTTCGTGGCTACGATACTGTTTTTGCTGTCATGTTTCTTCGGTCCGACCAAACATATATTTCAATGGTTGAACATTCCGGCCTTCAGCACAACTAAGTGTTGTATATGTATAATAACAGAAGGAAAAAAGATAGTTCACATTTAACTACAAATCAATCGAGACATTTCATTTGAAAACATTTTTTCGGAGCATCGGTCCTCTTTTACTAAACCAGTAAGTGTAATATAATAATTAACATTCTCAGTTCCAATGTTTACCACAGACCAGACTCAATCGTGATTCAATGTAACATGAAACCATAGATCAGATAAAATTTCAAAAAGTCCGAGAAATGTTGAGTGTCCTTTGCAATCTGTATTAAGATATATTTCTGAACAAAAACTAATACATTTTACTAATCCTCCCGTCAGAAATGATTATTTATTGATTTTTTTAGGTTTGGTGATAATGGAAGCGACAGAAACATTGCAGATGAAGGTCGGCTCCGAGTTGCTCTCAATGTTTACACGCTATGCATAATTCGTCATATAATTGATATTCAAATTTTTCTGCAAAAACACGAGACGGGACATTACGATTTATCTCTCATCGATTCATACCTCCTGTTGAGCGTAACGCAACCATTCGATTCACCGTCAAATGTAGCTGGACTGGTAAGTATTAAACATTTACTACTTTCTCACCATTTACAGAATTGGAATTCAAAGATTTGATGCTGTATATTCTAATTTTTTTTCGTTGAAGTCAACCTTTAGTTCGTCAAACCACGCACAAAAGCTATATGTAGAGCGTCTATAGCTGATTCTCTGTATTCCATAGCTGTCTATAGCTGATTATCTGTATTCTGGATACATCATAATACCATTTAATAATGTAAAACACACCTCGTTCAAGGTTAATGTAAATCCAAACAAATGAAAAATAGAGCATACTTATCATGCACTCTTAGTAAAGATATATCGCTGGGTAATTTCCAATAAACGTTAGATATTGTTCATAAGTATCGTAATGTAAGTATAAGTAACATCGGACATTCACAGTCAGTATTCCGTTTTTATTAGGTCGAATCATAAATAACTTCCGTTTTTTCAATAGATTTTGCGTAGCTGCATTGCGTAGTTATTCACGACTCGACCTAATAGTTGTTTTCATTGTCGTACCAATTTCTCGTTAACACATGAAGTCCGAAATTGCACAATTCTCACTTGATTTTCGAGGTTCATTCTTAACAGGAAAAAAACGTTAGTTCCAAAACCTATTCCCTGTTCCACAAGTTCGCGGGTGCTTTTTCGATTGGTGAGGTGAGAATTGTATTGTGATGAATCTATCATACCAATATGGCACATTTTAAATATAAATTTATTAGAATTTCAAATTCTTGATTTAAAATGCACGATATTGGATTGTAGAGCCATTATAATGCAATTCTGACCTCGCTAATTGAAAGGGTACCCTCGAAAATGGTGGAATAGGTGGTTTTAAAATTAATATCTTTATTCTCCGTTGAGAATGCGGCTCGAGAATAAAGTACGAATTGTGTATTTATCGGAATTAATAGGTTGACATACAACAACGAATTGTACGCAAATGTTTTTTATTCAACTTTTTCGGAGGTTTAGTTAACGGGAGGGTTTCAGCGTGAAAAAAAACACTATTTTGCGAATGATTTTCATCTATATGGATAGAGTAAATTTATTGAAACTTTTTGTACATTGTTAAGTGTAATTTCAAGAACATTCCGTGAAATTTGTACGCGAAAATATCCACAAACAAGCCGGTGACAAAGCTTTTTCAAGAACGCCTTTGGAAAAGTAAAATTGCAGTGTTTACTGTATCTCAGCTAGAAATTATGTGAAATTAAGTACCATCAAAATTTAGTCAAAGTATCATCAAATCCTCCCCCCAACGGTCTTTGATAATTTTTTTTTCATTTCTAAATTTTTGGTGGTCATTTAAAGTGAAAAGTGCTACTTTTCACGAAAAATTCCGCTATTTTGGGGGTGGAAAACCCCGTCAATGTAAAAAAAATATCTCAAACTAACCGTTGGGGGGGAGGTGGTTTATATTTAGAATGTGTACCAAGATTGAAATAAATCGGTAATGTAGTTTTTAAATGGCAGTGAACACGGACTTTGAAAAAGTGGTTTCGAGAAAAATGTGGCACCGGCTTGTTTGTGGATATTTTCGCGTACAAATTTCACGGAATATTCTTGAAACGGCATTTAACGATGGAAAAAAGGTTTCAATAAACTTACTCTTTCCATATAGATGAAAAAAAATCGCAAAAATGATTTTTTTTCACGCCGAAACCCCTACTCTCCCCTTAAGGTAGTACAACTATCGCTTCACACTAGTCATACCACTGATCCTACTTGAGACTTGTACAATTCATATTTTTAACATATGCAAAAAAAATTGTTATAACTAAAATTTTCCATGTGTGAACTGTTGAATGAATCTTCACATTTAATTAGAACAATGAAAAAATAGTTATTCCAACGATTCGCGCAGTATTTCTAGGTTTCATATTTGGCAACATCTCCGTCCCTTTTTACTTAACCAGGCGAGTTTAACCTCCATGCTTTCCAACGTCGATCTGTCAAAACAATGCCAGTTTTGGGAAATATAAAGCATTGTATTCGGGCCACGGCTGGTAAAAAGTGTGGAAAATTTGTGTTAGCGAAATATGTCGGTTTAAAATAATATTTGTGGAAATTCGAATAAGTGAGATGAGGTTAGGTCTACAGTCAGCTGTTGCTTTGTTTTTATGTATTACCACTTGCTCTTTATCGTAGTAAGTGATAATAAATCCAATACTGGAAGTTCGAATTAAACTTGATATTACATAAAATTTAAGTCAACGCGCGAGTAGTAGAACTAGGGCCGTTCTGGCTCAAATTGTGGAGTGGGACGCCGTTAGATGGAGAGGCGGGAGGGGGGGGGGGGGTGTCTGGCTGTCTCGCAAAGGTCTAGGGCCCCGTTTGGGGAATTGGGGGAGGGGATTTGCAGCTCGCGGAGAGAGGTCGGCGAGTGACGTCACGCGGGGAAGAGGATGCCCAAAATCATGGGTCAATGCCCAAAAGCACGAGAGGATAACAGTTGTAGGTGCGGGCCAAGGGGGCACCGGCAGCCAGGGGACATCGTACACGATGCGTCACTTTTCTAAGGGGGCGTTATTGATACAGGTGAATCGTTTCCAGACAATGGAGGAAAATTTCTCTCAAACATGTGGCTATGCATGTGAAAGCCAGCGTCTATGATACACTCTCGGCAACTTAATGCAATTTTAGAGTCGACACATTGGTATGCTGTGGGATCTTTTGCCGGAACATCATTGAAACGACAGTGAAATATTATCATATCTTCCATGCATGAAGCATTACAATACACCTGAGATGTTGGATCATATTGATGGCCCCCCACCTCCGCAATCACGCACATAATGGAATCCCTTATCTGAGGCATCACCCAATCCACTATCAAATGATTCCGTATCACTGTCCATCTCGGCCAGTTCCATGTCATCATGTGCAAGCACTTCAATGTCCGCCCACTCATCATCATCATCATCGGTGATATGAATAACGTCTTCGTCTACCACAACTTCCACTTCGTCATCATCGGCGATATTCACAACAATCTCCATCTCATCATCGACGAGATCGATCACTTCAATTTGGTTCGACATTTTTCTTAACCGATTTTTCGTTTTCCGACTCTTCCACAATGACACCTCGGAGGTTGAAGACTGGAATGGCGAAAACTGCTATTCCGATCCTTTTTCGGATTTCAATTTTTGGATCCTCATAGGCTTATAGTAGGGTGGGGGATGACCAACAGGATGTGTAAATAGTTTTCAACATTAGTTGGGACTTGTAGGAAAAAAAAACCTTGCAAGATGGTGCATCCTGGTCAGGGATAAACGAAAAGTTTTTTTTTCTTAACTACCCCTGTGGGGGTAGGCATTTGCTGTCCAGAAAAGTGTGCACTCGTAGAGATGAAAGCTGGCCAGGCTCGCCAAGCATCGACTTTCGCGATCTCTACAGAACAGCGTCTAGGACATGGAGACTGAACTGGCGTGTTATAAAGAGCATCTTAGAGTTTTCAGTATATATTGCCATGTGTTCCAGTATGAATGAAGTCCAGCCTGTCACGAATCATAGGGCTCTTCGCAGAGCAACATCAAACCTATTCAAGTGGCACTTGAGGCTGTACAGTTATCACCAAATAAGCCATATTCTTGAGGCATTTTTTGTTTCTTCGTCGACGTTCGAAGCCACACTCTGAGCATAGGGAACATTTTTAAAAAGCTATATTCCGCTCAAGTAATGTCTTGGCTATCCAAAGCACATATACGAAAACGAGGTATTAATTACAAAACGATCAATTTCAGGGATCTATGGCCAGAGCATTTTTTTAAGCTTCGACCGCTGATCCTACTGCATGCACCATTTGAGCATAGATGTACTCGTGGTCTGGAATAGGCACAAAATACTTTTTTTGGCTCCCGTTGAACGCCGACGGGCTCGTTCCATGTATGTATTTATTTCCCATGCTTTCCGCGATAAAATATATCAACGTGATAATAAAAAACTCTGGTGGAGGTGATTCTATTACATTTTCCGAGCTAGAAGGGAACGACAAAAATATTTCCTGATGGGAGGCCATTTTTAATCATCGGCAGCGCTCAAAAGTGGCCACACTTTGAATGAAGCAGTGAGTTAACTGGTCGAGTTAACTGGTAATGGTCGAGTCCTCTCTGGGAAGACTTTTCAACTCGTTAATATGGAGAACAACAATGAACCATCAGAAGAAATCTTGCACAACCAAGCCACGCTCTTAAGTTCGATCGACGACTTTGCTGTGTGGAAGCAACAGATGGTCGAGTTCATCGAAGTACTGAAAACGCAAAGCCGAATTAAGCGCCAACGATTATCAACTAAACATCAATAGTCATTGTAGGCCAAATACCGCATCTGGAAGGATTGAAGTATTCCATGTACAGGCATTTTATATGCATGGGTGCAGGACACAGCGGTTATGGGTTAATGTGGTGAGAACTCGACTTGAACGCGTGATGGTCTATACTTTAAAGCCTGCTTGATGAATTTCAACAACGTGGATGTAGTTGAGCTTTACGAAAAATACGTAATCTTACAATAAATATAAATAAGTATAAATCAATACGCGTTGAATGTTATATCTCATTGCCACGGGAAATAATTATTATGAGGGCTGCGATTAATGTGTAATCAAGAGATAATACACGTTTCGCATGGGTGACAGTCAGAGCTTTATACCCAGCTGAACGAAACAGTGACCACGGATCTTCTTACATGCATTATTCAACGGTATTGAATCTATCGAATAGTGAATTCCCAGTAACTATAGGTCAAATTAAAAATTAAAAAATCGTGCTTCAAAACAATTTATCCATCAATGTGTATACCACCGAAGAAGACATTGCTCCGATACGCGTGGCTCAACATAAGAAGAAGAAAAGCATATCAATTTGCCATACATACAAGATACCGAAATTAACAGTGTATGACATATCACATAGGTAAATAACCTGACAAGCCTCGTGAGCACAGAACAGAGGCAGCCATTAAAAAAAATATATGCCATCGGTGTGTGAAGTTAACACAATTACTATATTGTCATATGTGCTAGATGAATTAAACAACAATCCATTATTTCGCAGGTGTCTGCATTAATTTAGATCAACGGATAAACTGCAATCACATGAGATCGGTTATGGAGCAATAAAGCACTGCGCCATCCGACTGTCAAGTGATACCGATAAGTGGCTCCAAATCATCAACTCCAATCGGAAAGCAACACATCCATTCACTGTAGATGCTTATTTGGAGTGTTTTTTTTTTTACTAAGTATAGAGAGACGATGAGAGTGTGCAAAGACTGATGGGAAGAACGTAGCAGAGGATATATATCAATATCATGAAGCATTTACTATTGATTACCACATGTGTTTTTCATATGATGAATCGCTATCATAGTATCGATCACATCACAGCGCCGATTACATATCATAGTTTGTGACAGAACTAGAAAAACTAGTGCTGTGCATAAAATACATTTTCTACGAAAATTAATGCTTGTCATGAGTTAATTCTAATACCCTCACGCTATGGCAATAATTGTGCATTCAGTCATCATCAACCACTAGAGGTAGAAGTTGAATTACTGAAGATACAATGGCATATGCCCCACATATTATTAGATGAGATCAATAAATTATCATTACTTCAAACATTGGACAGTGGGCGATACTTGAATATGAGTTTTCGCTCTTGGGATCTATACGACTGTCCATCGCTTCAAAGCACAACGAAACATTCATGGGCCGTAAAAGCTGCCTCCCAACTAGTGAAACCAAAATATGTAATTGGTGCGGTGCAGACTGGTAAAAAGATAATGTATGGCAAAGGACATTTTATTATTCACCGACTGCAAACTCACAAGTGCTAAACTTTATCTTAATTCAGCATTCTTTTCTCAAGATGATTCGAATTTGGACTTCAAAAAAGTTTCGACATTTTGTTCAATATGTACTCTCGATTTTGTAAATACCATTATGACTGCAATAGTGATCGTTCTTTACTAACCATCGTCATGTCTTAAGGGGTAAGGCCACTGTAAATTTTTTGAAAAATCGATTTTTTTTTATTGGCTTAAAAAATAGTTTAAACCCTCTAGAATAAGAAAAAAAAGGTCCTGTGTGAAAAAAAGTTTGTTGTCCTTAGGAAATGAAGGTCGCCGCCAAGCGTTGAAGCGCTAAGCGTACTTAAAACGCGTTTTTCTCGAAACATGGTTTTTCAAAATGGCACGCAGCATAACTCGAACAATTTTCATTTTTTTTACTTGAAATTTTAACCAGATGTGAACATTTACATTATCTTGAGAATGTCGATCGGAATTTTCAAGAACTTTATTTATTGATTTTTTATTAACAAAAAACTTGCCGTTTTTTTCGTCAAAAATCAATTTTTTTTTTCAAACGCACGCCAAATCCACAAAAATTGATACTTTTTAAAATCCGATCGACATTCTCTAGCTATAGCCCTCTAGATTAATGGTTTTTTTTTGTTCTAGATTCAAAAGTGCACCAGTGGTGCTGCGTGCCGCGGAGCCCTGGAAGCAAAACATGTCCCGGGAAGATAGCTGTGGAACCGCCATTTTGTTTTTTTTTTACTGTAAAAAAATTTTATAATAAAGTTTAATGTATGCCCGATAACACCATTAAAAGTTTTTTTTCAAATACCTTCAATTTCGGGAGAAAAAAATTAGTGAAAAAACCTTTTTTTTTGGGCCGTTACAGTGGCCTTACCCCTTAATGTAACGGCCCTCGCACGGTTAATGATTGATCGCATCAGAACGAGCCTGTAAAAAAATGCTACCGTAGATGTGTGAATAGAGTTCGAATGCAAAGGAGATTCACCACCGAATACAACTGCATATAGTTTTAATCTTACATGATCGCATTATTGAATATTGTCCATTGACCGACATTATCCGTAAAATTGCATAGATCAGCAAAATCTGCGAGATACGAAGCATCATGGTTGATTCGCAATCATCATGGTCTAAAGTGGGCATATGGAAACATTCCATATAGCATGGCTGAAGGTTCAATAACAGCTGGAGTTGAAGGTTCAACGGACGGCGACATGTGTTCTATCGTATATGTTACGGGTCATGAAAAACGAGAATGGCTAGCTAATATAATAAATATGAAAAATGAGCTATTTATTGAGTCGTTGAATATAGACTTTGACGATATCGATGTCTAAAGTAAATTAGATGGAAGTTTTACTCTACGATGTGAAAAGCATAAAAACAGTTGTGCCTTACAAAATGTATTTAAAATATTTAATTGGTGGCTGAATCATAAAGATTTATGCAAATAAAAGAAATGTAACATTATGTACTTTTTATTCTCCTCACCCCGTACTTAGTTATGTCAGCATCACCTGATATCGGATTGTGCAACTGAATACAATATTACTTTCGAATGTGAAACTCATTTTTTTTGTATGGAATTTGATTGAAAATAAATTAATATGATCGCTCAATGATAATCGAAGACATTATCGTTCGTTAGATGTTCGTGAACTGTTTGTTGGAAGTTTACGAGGCATTCGAAGATTTTCGATAGTCGTTCGTGAAACGTTCCAGAGACTTCCGAAGACATTCATAAGACGTTCGAAGCTATTTAAGAGACGTTCGAAAACATTTATAAGGTGTTTGAACACACGCATGAGGGGTTCAAAGAGTTTCAAGAGATTTTCTACGACTTTCATGAGACGTTTGAAGATGTTCGTGAGATATTCAAGAGACTTTCGAAAACGTTCATAAGACGTTTGATACATTCATGAGAGGTGCGAAGACCTTTAGAGATTTTCGAAGACGTTCAAGAGATCTGCGACGATATTTATAATACTTTTAAAGACATCGATGAGGGGTTCGAAGACGCTTGAAAGACTTTCATAAACATTCACGAGGGGTTTGAAGATGTTCAAGAAACTTTCGAATACGTTCAAGAGACTTTCGACGACATTCATAAGACGTTTGAAGACATGCATGAGGCCTTCAAAGAGTTTCAAGAGACTTTCTACGACGATCATGAGACCTTTGAAGATGTTCATGAGAGATTCAAAAGACTTTCGAAAACGTTCATAAGAAGTTTGAAGACATTCATGAGAGGTGCGAAGACCTTCAGAGACTTTCGAAGACATTCAAGAGATCTTTAACGATATTCATAATACGTTTAAAGACATCGATGACGGGTTCGACGACGTTTTAGAGACTTTCAAAGACATTCAGGAGGGGTTTGAAGACCTTCGAGAAACTTTCGAATACGTTCAAGAGACTTTCGACGACATTCATAATACGTTTGATTACATTCATGAGGGGTTCGAAGACGTTCAAGAGACTTTCGACGGCGTACATAATTGGTTTGAAGACATTCATGTGGGGTTCCAAGACGCTTAAGAGACTTTCAAAGATATTCACGAGAGGTGCGAAGACATTCACAGACTTTCGAAGATATTCAAGAGTTCTTTGACAATATTCATAATACGTTTGAAGACATCGATGAGGGGATCGACGATGTTTTAGAGACTTTAAAAAACATTTACGAAGGGTTTGAAGACGTTCAAATAACTTTCGAATACGTTCTAGAGAATTTCGACGACATCCATAATACGTTTGAAGACATTCATGTGGGGTTCGAAGACGCTTAAGAGACTTTCAAAGACATTCACGTGAGGTTTGGAGACGATCAAGAGGCTTTCGAAGACGTTCACAAATCTTCGACGACATGCATAATACGATCTTCGACGACATCCATAAACCGAAGACTTTCATGATGTATGAGTTTCGCTGGAATTGTTTGGGTTTGTTTGGGATTTTCACAGTTTTGGTGGAACGTGTTTGAGTTTGTCTGGGTGCGCGCCCAAACAAACTCAAACACGTTCCACCAAAGGTGCGGGCCCAAACAAACTCAAACACGTTCCACCACAACTGTGAAAATCCCAAACAAACCCAAACAATTCCAGCGAAACTCATATTACCGCAGGATAAAATATCCTCATGACAAAATATCCGCAAGACAAAATATCTGCCGATATTATATCCGCTGTCGGTAATTAAATCTATGATTAACGTTATTACTCTTAAACTAGGACAACTGGCTTCATGAGACAGTCAATGTTTTTCTCTCTGCTGTGTATGTAGTGCTACGGTTTAAAGTGTACATGCCGTTGAAATTTATTCTGTCAGTTTGTAGTGTCAGTAGTGCTGTCAGTTTGTAGTGTCAGTAGTGCTACAGTTTAAAGTGTACAAAAACTTTACAATAAAGAAATAAGTGCAATGAAGAAGCTCGTATTATGCCCCCACCCCACTATCTCACACACCCCACAAAGGTGTTTTGCGCGCGACCCCGTTGATGTGGTGGACGAGATTTAGGATTTTGTCTCGCGGATGTTTTGTCATGAGAATATTTTGTCTTCCGGATATTTTATCTTTCGGATATTTTCTCTTTCGGATATTTTGTCCTCGGATATTTTGTCGCGGATATTTTGTCGTCGGGTCAGATGTGACGTAGCTCATTTTTCATATTTATTATATTAGCTAGCCATTCTCGTTTTTCAAGACCCGTAACATATACGATAGGACACATGTCGCCGTCCGTTGAACCTTCAACTCCAACTGTTATTGAACCTTCAGCCATGCTATATGGAATGTTTCCCACTTTAGACCATGATGATTGCGAATCAACCATGATGCTTCGTATCTCGCAGATTTTGCTGATCTATGCAATTTTACGGATAATGTCGGTCAATGGACAATATTCAACAATGCGATCATGTAAGATTAAAACTATATGCAGTTGTATTCGGTGGTGAATCTTCTTTGCATTCGAACTCTATTCACACATCTACGGTAGCATTTTTTTACAGGCTCGTTCTGATGCGATCAATCCATTAACCGTGGGAGGGCCGTTACATTAAGACATGACGATGGTTAGTAAAGAACGATCACTATTGCAGTCATAATGGTATTTACAAAATCGAGAGTACAAATTGAACAAAATGTCGAAACTTTTTTGAGGTCCAAATTCGAATCATCTTGAGAAAAGAATGCTGAATTAAGATAAAGTTTCGCACTTGTGAGTTTGCAGTCGGTGAATAATAAAATGTCCTTTGCCATACATTATCTTTTTACCAGTCTGCACCGCACCAATTACATATTTTGGTTTCACTAGTTGGGAGGCAGCCTTTACGGCCCATGAATGTTTCGTTGTGCTTTGAAGCGATGGACAGTCGTATGGATTCCAAGAGCGAAAACTCATATTCAAGTATCGCCCACTGTCCAATGTTCGAAGTAATGATAATTTATTGATCTCATCTAATAATATGTGGGGCATATGCCATTGTATCTTCAGTAATTCAACTTCTACCTCTAGTGGTTGATGATGACTGAATGCACAATTATTGCCATAGCGTGAAGGTATTAGAATTAACTCATGACGAGCATTAATTTTCGTAGAAAATGTATTTTATGCACAGCACTAGTTTTTCTAGTTCTGTCACAAACTATGATATGTAATCGGCGCTGTGATGTGATCGATACTATGATAGCGATTCATCATATGAAAAACACATGTGGTAATCAATAGTAAATGCTTCATGATATTGATATATATCCTCTGCTACGTTCTTCCCATCAGTCTTTGCATACTCTCATCGTCTCTCTATACTTAGTAAAAAAAAAACACTCCAAATAGGTATCTACAGTGAATGGATGTGTTGCTTTCCGATTGGAGTTGATGATTTGGAGCCACTTATTGGTATCACTTGACAGTCGGATGGCGCAGTGCTTTATTGCTCCATAACCGATCTCATGTGATTGCAGTTTATCCGTTGATCTAAATTAATACAGACACCTGCGAAATAATGGATTGTTGTTTAATTCATCTAGCACATATGACAATATAGTAATTGTATTAACTTCACACACCGATGGCATATATATTTTTTAATGGCTGCCTCTGTTCTGTGCTCACGAGGCTTGACAGGTTATTTACCTATGTGATATGTCATACACTGTTAATTTCGGTATCTTGTATGTATGGCAAATTGATATGCTTTTCTTCTTCTCATGTTGAGCCACGCGTATCGGAGCAATGTCTTCTTCGATGGTATACACATTGATGGATAAATTGTTTTGAAGCACGATTTTTTAATTTTTACTTTGACCTATAGTTACTGGGAATCCACTATTCCATAGATTCAATACCGTTGAATAATGCATGTAAGAAGATCCGTGGTCACTGTTTCGTTCAGCTGGGTATAAAGCTCTGACTGTCACCCATGCGAAACGTGTATTATCTCTTGATTACACATTAATCGCAGCCCTCATAATAATTATTTCCCGTGGCAATGAGATATAACATTCAACGCGTATTGATTTATACTTATTTATATTTATTGTAAGATTACGTATTTTTCGTAAAGCTCAACTACATCCACGTTGTTGAAATTCATCAAGCAGGCTTTAAAGTATAGACCATCACGCTTTCAAGTCGAGTTCTCACCACATTAACCCATAACCGCTGTGTCCTGCACCCATGCATATAAAATGCCTGTACATGGAATACTTCAATCCTTCCAGATGCGGTATTTGGCCTACAATGACTATTGATGTTTAGTTGATAATCGTTGGTGCTTAATTCGGCTTTCCGTTTTCAGTACTTCGATGAACTCGACCATCTGTTGCTTCCACACAGCAAAGTCGTCGATGGAACTTAAGAGCGTGGCTTGGTTGTACAAGATTTTTTCTGATGGTTCATTGTTGTTATCCATATTAACGAGTTGAAAAGTCTTCCCAGAGAGATATGTTAACTCACTGCTTCATTCAAAGTGTGGCCACTTTTGAGCGCTGCCGCTGATTAAAAATGGTCTCCCATCAGGAAATATTTTTGTCGTTCCCTTCTAGCTCGGAAAATGTAATAGAATCACCTCCACCAGAGGTTTTAATATCACGTTGATATATTTTATCCCGGAAAGCATGGAGAAATAAATACATACACGGAACGAGCCCGTCGGCTTTCAACGGGAGCAAAAAAAAAGTATTTTGTGACTATTCCAGACCACGAGTGCATCTATGCTCAAATGGTGCATGCAGTAGGATCAGCGGTCGAAGCTTAAAAAAATGCTCTGGCCATAGATCCCTGAAATTGATCGTTTTGTAATTAATACCTCGTTTTCGTATATGTGCTTTGGATAGCCAAGACATTACTTGAGCGGAATATAGCTTTTTAAAAATGTTCCCTATGCTCAGAGTGTGGCTTCGAACGTCGACGAAGAAACAAAAAATGCCTCAAGAATATGGCATATTTGGTGAGAACTGTACAGCCTCAAGTGCCACTTGAATAGGTTTGATGTTGCTCTGCGAAGAGCCCTATGATTCGTGACAGGCTGGACTTCATTCATACTGGAACACGTGGCAATATATATTGAAAACTCTAAGATGCTCTTTATAATACGCCAGTTCAGTCTCCATGTCCTATGACGCTGTTCTGTAGAGATCGCGAAAGTCAATGCTTGGCGAGCCTGGCCAGCTTTCATCTCTACGAGTGCACACTTTTCTGGACAGCAAATGCCTACCCCCACAGGGGTAGTTAAGAAAAAAAAACTTTTCGTTTATCCCTGGCCAGGATGCACCATCTTGCAAGGTTTTTTTCCCTACAAGTCCCAACTAATGTTGAAAACTATTTACACATCTTGTTGGTCATCCCCCACCCTACTATAAGCCTATGAGGATCGAAAAATTGAAATCCGAAAAAGGATCGGAATAGCAGTTTTCGCCATTCCAGTCTTCAACCTCCGAGGTGTCATTGTGGAAGAGTCGGAAAACGAAAAATCGGTTAAGAAAAATGTCGAACCAAATTGAAGTGATCGATCTCGTCGATGATGAGATGGAGATTGTTGTGAATATCGCCGATGATGACGAAGTGGAAGTTGGGGTAGACGAAGACGTTATTCATATCACCGATGATGATGATGATGAGTGGGCGGACATTGAAGTGCTTGCACATGATGACATGGAACTGTCCGAGATGGACAGTGATACGGAATCATTTGATAGTGGATTGGGTGATGCCTCAGATAAGGGATTCCATTATGTGCGTGATTGCGGAGGTGGGGGGCCATCAATATGATCCAGCATCTCAGGTGTATTGTAATGCTTCATGCATGGAAGATATGATAATATTTCACTGTCGTTTCGATGATGTCCCGGCAAACGATCCCACAGCATACCAATGTATCGACTCTAAAATTGCATTAAGTTGCCGAGAGTGTATCATAGACGCTGGCTTTCACATGCATAGCCACATGTTTGAGAGAAATTTTCCTCCATTGTCTGGAAACGATTCACCTGTATCAATAACGCCCCCTTAGAAAAGTGACGCATCGTGTACGATGTCCCCTGGCTGCCGGTGCCCCCTTGGCCCGCACCTACAACTGTTATCCTCTCGTGCTTTTGGGCATTGACCCATGATTTTGGGCATCCTCTTCCCCGCGTGACGTCACTCGCCGACCTCTCTCCGCGAGCCGCAAATCGCCTCCCCCAATTCTCCAAACGGGGCCCTAGACCTTCGCGAGACAGCCAGACACCCCCCCCCCCTCCCGTCTCTCCATCTAACGGCGTCCCACTCCACAATTTGAGCCAGAACGGCCCTAGTTCTACTACTCGCGCGTCATTTTTTCTGAGAGCATTGGATTACTTCAAGTGTTAAGTATGTAAATCTGATTATTTTTAAGAATCTTTCGCATTCCCACGGTTATATACACTTTTGTAACGACCGGAAATGGCATTTTTGTATGTCGTCTCGGAATTCCAAACGCAACATATACGCCATTTTAATATTTTTTTGACGTGACAACGTCTTATTATTCGATGAAGCCGGCTGCACGCACGAAAAAACATGACTCAAGCGGCGTTACCTCGCTCTGAGGCGTTCCATTTAATGCTTGAAGTGCAAGCGAGAGCGCGGAACGAGCGACAAAGAGGCGCAATCGGCCTCCGCGTTCGGCAGCGTTCGACATCTGTCTCTCTCCTACTTGAGTGATGGCCTCTGCACACTGTGAGCGACGAGCGACGAGCGATGAGCGATATCCAATGGCAACGTCACTCTCATAGAGCATTTCCGTCATACTCGAGCTCTCATTGGATATCGTTCATCGCTTGTCGCCCATCGCGCGCAGTGTGCAGAGGCCATGAGCGATGCGTCCGCGTGGACAGCTGCTATACAATAATACATTTACATGTTTTCGTCAAGTATGAAGCGCAGTGAAAAGTGAGTGTGGTGTCAATTGTTTATAGCAACGATAATTGCGGCGATAAAGGTAATGATTCTTTCGATATTAAATATATGTTCAGTGATATATTGTCGAATATTCGTGCTTTCATCATTAAAATAAATAGCATCGGTCCGCTAGTGCAGCGATTGTAGGTTATGCTATAATTGACAAAACTATAACAATAAGTTAACAGAACTATTTCACGATGAGTAAAAAATGAATTGCTTTACTATTCGATCGAAATAATTATCGAGCGTAGCTATGATTTCAAAAAATTAAAACATAAATGTTAAATCTTCCACATATCATAACAACGTGTCTGAAATGACAGGTTGGACCAGCCAGCCGTCAAAGGGAACAATTTTCTCCTATATCAAACACATTGAGGCGGGCTTTTTAAAAGCTAGAGTTACAAAAAATTTAATGATGTTTCCAAATTTTAAATTTTAAATTTAAGATTTATGAACAATAATTTAATCACAGTTTATTCTTATAATAAATTATTCAAAATTATTACTTTTTTACAACAAATTACAATTAAATTTGCAAAAATAATTAAGTAACTAATTGAACAACAACTTTTATTCAGTTTACTTGCTGAAAGAAATAATGTCAATACAAAATTTATTATTATAAAATAATAAAATCAAAAACTAAATTTTAACAGTCGAGTAGAAATTTAAACAATAAATTTTATTCAAGTATTTTGTAAATTTAAAATGATTTTCTGAACGAAGAATTTTATGAAAAAAAACTATGTACATTGTAAAAAAAATAAATAAAAATTGACATAATTGTATTTATGCGTACAAATAAATGTAACTTGATCAATTCAATTGTGATTTCCATTTACCTCCTTCTCTATATCCATACAAAATATCTATCAAACAAATAAAATTAAAATTTTCTTTTGAAAAATGAAACCATTCCATCAGTATTTTCTTATGACGTTGTCACGTTTTTTCGAATATTGCGAGTTCGAAAGTTTTTTAATTTCCGTTTTTTCTCAAATATTTATTATGTGTGGACAATTTTGTTTTCTTCAATTTCTAGAATTTCTTTTCTCGTTTTTATTTTAGAGTTCGTAACATTTTATTTTTCGGGTTGTACGATTTGAGACATTTTCAAATACTTATAATGTATCAAAATGTTGTTTCCTACGAGGTATTTAAAATTTATAAAATTTTGTTTCTCTTGAAATATTTAAAGTTTGAACAATTGCAGTTTCCAGGATTCGCAAGTTTCAAAAGTTCTCAATTTTCGTTTTCAGTTTTTTTTTCGAATGTTTATAATGTGTAAATAAATTTTGTTTTTCAGACTGTATAGATTTGAGATGTTTTCAGTTTTCGTGCTTCCCTTTTTTCAAATATTTATATGTCAAAATTTTGTTCTGTTAAAAATATTTCGATTTTGCAAAACTTTATTTTTCGAATGTTGACCGTTTGAAGAGTTTTCAATTTTCATGTGTGTGTGTTTTTTTTTGTTTAATTCTAAAAAATGTTATAATGTATGAAAAAGTTTGCTTTCTTAAAAATATTTAAGGAGTAAGGCCACTGTAAATTTTTTGAAAAATCGATTTTTTTTTATTGGCTTAAAAAATAGTTTAAACCCTCTAGTTTAAAAATAGTTTAAATCCTTTTAACTTCTTTTTTTAATTTTTTCCAATAAAAAACTATTCGCAAAACTTTAAACGCGTTTTTCTCGAAACATGGTTTTTCAAAATGGCACGCAGCATAACTCGAACAATTTTCATTTTTTTTACTTGAAAGTTTAACCAGATGTGAACATTTACATTATCTTGAGAATGTCGATCGGAATTTTCAAGAACTTTATTTATTGATTTTTTATTAACAAAAAACTTGCCGTTTTTTTCGTCAAAAATCAATTTTTTTTTCAAACGCACGCCAAATCCACAAAAATTGATACTTTTTAAAATCCGATCGACATTCTCTAGCTATAGCCCTCTAGATTAATGGTTTTTTTTTTTGTTCTAGATTCAAAAGTGCACCAGTGGTGCTGCGTGCCGCGGAGCCCTGGAAGCAAAACATGTCCCGGGAAGATAGCTGTGGAACCGCCATTTTGTTTTTTTTTACTGTAAAAAAATTTTATAATAAAGTTTAATGTATGCCCGATAACACCATTAAAAGTTTTTTTTCAAATACCTTCAATTTCGGGAGCAAAAAATTAGTGAAAAAACCTTTTTTTTTGGGCCGTTACAGTGGCCTTACTCCTTAAAGTTTATAAAATGTTATCTTTCGAATTTTACAAATTGTTTCCTATACAAATTTCGTTTTTCTTATGCAAATTAAAAGGCGAAGGGAACGCAAAGACGACGAAGTTTCGCTATGCGTGTGTTTGTGCGCTTATTGTGTACATGTGCGATATCGATAGCGGTAGGAAGCGAAAAAGCAAGAATGAGTAGCGTATAACGTTTTCAATACGTACACATGAAGTTTTATCGATGTGACAATTTAGCGATATACATTCATGTATCACATAGGTTCTGGCGATGCTGGATACTTACACACACTTTCATGTGTGGAGAAAAACGTATTTCGTTGCCACTCTTAGGGGAGGGCTTGAGAATAATAAAGAAAAAAAGTGAGTTTCAAAATCACTTATAGTGCCGCGATGAGAAGAAAAAGAATCATAAAAACGCCTCGAGTCCACTTATTCCCTTCCTTCCTTTTATATTGTCCTTATGATTGATTCCGTTTTTATATTCTGTGAGTGAGTTAGTGAATTCCTTTTGTTTTCCGTTAGTGAGTTCCTTTTGGTATATAGTAGTAGTTTATTCCTCTTGTACAGCTTTTGCTTTTTTACATCCTCCCGACTCTCTTCTTATCTTCTAATTCTTATATCTAAATCACAATTCTTAAACTTAAACTTAACCTAACCCTAAAGGCTACGCGATATCTTAACTCTGCTACATTCTTCTCCTTTCCCTTATTCCTCGCACGTCACCTCCTTACTGTCTCCTTCCTCCCCTTCTCGGTGCTCCTCGGCTTTTGCCTTTTTTAATTTTGCGAATGCCCTAAGGTATTCGCAGAGTACCGTTCTCGGTTTTCCCCTCAGCGTATCCTTTGTCCATTGCTCCAACTCCGCGCCCACTCTCCCTCCCCTCCAATCATCCACCCCCCTCACCCAGACTTCCTTCATCCCGTTTCTCGCTGTTTCACACTTCCAGATATGTTCCAGACCTTCCTCCTCCTCCAAGCATATTTCACAGGTCCAGTCACCGAACCCTCTTTTTCCAACTTTCCCCACATTTCCGCATCTCAGTCTTGCCCACTGCTCCTTCACTTCTCCCCCCGTTTCTTTATCATTCCAATACTCCGCTCGCTCGCACCCCACCTTTATCTCCTTGTACCATGGGCAGAAGGAGGAACAATCCGCTTTAACCCAGTCTCCCTGCATGTCCTGTTCCCTTTTCCTTTCTGTCCCCTCCTTTAGCCATTTCCCTATCCTTTCCCAGCTTCCTGCGCTTGACCATATCCCGTCTATCACCCTTCCATCTCCCACCTCCCCCATCGCCTTCTTCAGCTCCTTCCCCCACCTTGATGGGTGCCCATTCAGGACATTCCTCATTTCCTCTCTGAGGCAAATCTTTGGCCACCTCCCGTCTTCCATTTTCAAAATTTGGATCAAATAATCTCCCGCCCTTCTCCGTGCCTCCACTTCCACGCTCCTCCTGCCTGCTTCCAGCTTCCAGAGATAGCTGGGCGTATTTTTTGCCACTCCCAGCGCCATTTTCACCAGTTTTCCCTGCAGTTTCTCTATCTCTTCCCTTCTCTTCCATCCCCAAATCTCGACTCCATATAGCGCTCCCGCTTTGACCAGTGAGTCGAACAGCTGTAGCCGCTCCTTCAAGCCATTTACTTTTGCCCTTTTCATAACCCCCCATACCGCATTCGCCGCTTTTTGAGCTCCTGCCACCAACTTTCTTATATGTATGCCTCCCGTGTTTCGCGTCGAAAACCAATACCCGAGGTATTTAAACTCGCTGACCACTTCAATTTTTTCCCCCCTGTAACTCCATTCCTCCCCTTTTTTCCTCCCGCCACCATTCCTAAACACCATGATTTTTGTCTTTTTCGCATTTACCTCCATCTTTGCTCCCTCCACAAATTTCTCCAGTCGCCCTATCATTTTCCTTAAACCTTCCGCCTCCTCCGCGAGTATCGCAATGTCGTCCGCATATTTCAGCGCGTAGAACTTTACCCCACCCATAACCGTTCCTCCCACTCCTTCACTTTTCCACACGTTGTCCACGTCATCCAGCGCAATGTTAAATAGAGTTAGGCTGAGCGGGCAGCCCTGTCTCACCCCCTTTCCCGTTTCGAAGCTCTCCGTCACCCCATTCTCCGTGATCACCTGATTCCGTGTCCTCCTGTAGATTCCTCTCAGCATTCTTAGCATTTTTCCCCCCACCCCCTTTTTTTGTGCTTTCTCGAGCAGCATGTCCCGGTTGATCATATCGAATGCCGCCCTGAAGTCGACAAACGCTACATACAGCTTTCCTCCTTTGATTCTCAACCTATGGTTTATCAGAGAATTCAGTACGAATACATGATCCCTGGTGCCTCTTCCCGCTCGAGACCCCGCCTGGCTTTCCCTGAGTATCTCCCGTCTTTCGACCCACCCATTCAACCGCTTAGCCATGATACTCGCTAATAGTTTGTATCCAACGTCGAGTAACGATACCCCTCTGTAATTGCTCGCTACCTCCTCATCCCCCGCCTTGTGGATTGGGTATATTCTCGCTAAGTCCCACCCCTCCGGTATCTTCCCCTCGTTCCATATCCTGTTCAGTATATCTCTCAGCCCCTCTTCCCCCTTTCCCCAGATTCCCTTAATGAATTCCGCCGTTATTCCGTCCTCGCCCGCTGCTTTCTTGTTTTTCAATGCCTTTATCGCCTTTCTCAATTCTAACCTACCTATATCCTCCTCCAGTTTCGCATCCACTTCTTCCTCCCCCCCTCCTACCCTCAATTGCTCGGCTTGCCTGTCCGGGTTTCCCTCACCCCCTTTCCCCCCCAGGAGTTTTTCAAAATGTGTGACCCACTGATCCTTGGTGACACCTCCCCCCGCCCTTTTTCTTCTAATTCGAAATTTCCCGACCGCAGCCCACCACTGCTCCATGTTTTTACTTTCTCTCACGTTTTTCCATCTCTCCTCGAACCATTCCCTTTTTTTCCTGAGGCAGAGTTCCTTCATCTTTTTCCTTTCCTTCGCTAATTCGCCTTTTTCCGTTTCGCTTGAGTCACCCGTCCTCTTTCCCCTTTCCTTGCTGATAAGCAGTTTCCTGAGTGCTTCCCATAGCCGCAATTTTTGTTCCTTGCACTCCTTGTCATACCAGCTCCTTTCCGTCCCGCCCCTTCCTACCGTCTTTACCATTCCCGCGTTCCCCGCCGCAGTCCAAATGGCCTTTTTCAGGGTTCCCCAGTCCCCCCCCCTTGCCTTCGTCTATTTGCCATACTTTCTCCAGTTCTTTTCCAAACTCTTCTGCCCCCTCCACCTTCCATGCCAACCTCGTCTCCTTCGCCGCGTCTTTTCCTCGCCCTTCCCCCCTCCTCCTTCTCCCCTCCCCGCCCGCGAGTTCGAATACCACTGGTAAGTGATCCGACTCCGTCCTCGGCCTCACCTCTATTTTTCTGACGATCCCCTCCTCCTCATCTTCTAGCCTGATAATTAGGTCCAGGACTGAGCATGCCCCTCCTCCTCCCACGTACGTTATTCTCCCCTCTTCGTCCCCTTTCGTTCTCCCATTTAGTACTACCAACCCTTGGCTTTCACAAAAGCCGAGGAGCTTCCTTCCCTCTGCATTTACTACCTTATCCTGTGAGCGCCTTAATCCTTCCTCCCCCCCATCCCTCTCGCTGTCAATGATTCCTTGTTCCTCCCCTATTCTTGCGTTGAGATCGCCCGCAATTACGACCGCCGCCCCTTTTTTCGCCGCTTCCTCCACACACTGTCGTAGCGCCTCTTCCGCTCTCTTGAAGCCTCCGTTTATGTACGCTCCTATTATCCACAATTCCTTGCCGATACTTTCCCTCTTCATTTTGACGATCATTCCATGCTTCCACTCCACCACTCTACATTTTTCACATATATTCTTTTTAATTCCTATTAAATGCCCGCCTGCCGCTCTTCCCCTTGATTTGTCGCGTACCGCCGCTTTCGCCCACCACTTGAACGCCTTGTCCAAACATTGCGTTATCCTCTTCTCGTTTTTACTTTCCACCCATGTTTCTTGCGCCAATACGATGTCCCATTGCCCGATAAAGTCGCGCGCTTCCCACAGTTTCCCTGCCCCTGCCACGTTCCATGTTACCACTTTTGTCGTTTCGCTCGCCTCTGTTGTGCTATCGCCCCCGCTCGTTTCGAAATGGCACCCTCTCCATTTTCCCTTCCCTCTCTACCCAGTACCACCAGATCCCGTTTACGCACATTTTCAAGTATCCTAGACTTGCTATTTTCCCCTCTCGCCTCTTCGAGTTCACTTCCCTTCTTAAATATTCCGTTACTTCGACCTCTCGGGCGGTGAGGTCATCCCCTATCCACACTCCTGTACCCCTTAGCCCCCCTCTCCTTCTCATAACACTGATTTTATTCTCAATTGAGGCCAGCGTTACAACTGTGCCTGCCCCCGTACGCATGACCCTCACAATCTTTGGCGAGATTCCCGTTTTCTCCCTTATTATTTGGCCTATTTCCCGCGCCATTCTCCCCACGTTCCTACCCGTATTAATCCCCTTTACAATAATGTTGCGCTTTCTTT
The DNA here is from genome assembly GCA_964007375.1 of Ophion obscuratus. Lineage (NCBI taxonomy): Eukaryota > Metazoa > Arthropoda > Insecta > Hymenoptera > Ichneumonidae > Ophion > Ophion obscuratus. The sequence goes on from OZ023314.1 coordinate 51,430,056, forward strand.
TCGCTCTCTCCCGCGCTTCCCAGTGCCACTCGTTTTCTCCTATTGCCTCTGGTGTTCGCTGCGTTCTGTTAATGGGTCGTCGCGCCCTCTGGCGCGTCCATCCTTCCCCCTCCGCAATTCCCTCCGTCTCCGTCGCGCTGCTTGAGCGGCTCGGCTCCCTCCTACTCGGCGGGCCCGTCTCGCGCGAAGGCGAGCGCGACCGCATCGTTGCTCCACTCCTCGCTGCCCCTCCGTCTCCGGGTCTGAGTGCTTCGTCTCCTTGTTGGTGACGCGCCTGCCTGCGGCCCGTATCCCGATTGACGGCGGGTTGGTGCTGCCCCCAAACCATCGATGCGCCTCTGTTGTCATTCCTGGCTTTCCTCTTCTCACCTCGTTTCCACTTCCCGTTTTTTTCCGCAATGTGTTTTTCGGTTATCACTTCGCGTTCCCCTGCATCCCCGCTCTCGTTGTTGTTCATGTCCGCTTCGATACCTGCTTTCTGTCGCAGAGCTATCAGCTCCCCCATCAGCTGCTCCTTTTCCTCGTCCCACAGTGCCTTGTCCTTATACCTTAGGAATCGCCATTCCTCTGCCTCCGCCAACAGTCCCTTTATTATTTCTCCCATCCTCTCGCACCTACACGGTAGCGGGGAGATTTCTTTCCGGATGTTTCCTGTCATGATTTCCCAACATTCTTTCCATCTTTCCTCCGATTTCTTCATCTCCTTCATAATCGTCGATACAACCGTATCATGCCCTCTGAGATCCGCGTCCCCTTGCTCTCTCGTCTTCGCCATTTCTTGCTCGCTTTCCTTCGACCACCGCGCTTCCCCCTCACTCTCCTCTGCCTCCACCTCGCCCGGATCGTCCTCGTCCTCGCTGCACTTCACACCCGTCCCCTCCTCTTCGATGTTCTCCTCCTCCCTTCTGGCTGACATCTCACAGTAGCGCTTCCTCAACTTTGGGGGTGCCGGTGGCGTCGGTGGTGAGTGCAGCACCTTCGCTCTCACTGCTGCCACCCCACCGTCGAAGAACTCCCTAACGTCTCTGTTTCCCTCTTCTTTCTTCTTTGCGGTGGGACGCCCGCGCCTCTTCTTCACTGCTCCTTGGATACCCGACCCTGCCGTACCGACCTCCTTGTCGTCCGGGTTCTCAAACTCGTCACCTAGCTGTTGCTGCTCGTCCTGGCGCTGCTGTTCCTCTTCGTTTCCGCCTGCGCTCTCCTCTTCCATCTCTTTCCACCTAACCTCACTTTTTCTCGACGCCACTAAATCTCCTCTTTTCCCTATTTCACCTCTTTTTTCCTCCTTTCCTATTATCTCCTCACGAAAACTACCACCTCACTACCTCATTCTCACCACTGGTTTCGTTTTCCTCACTACTTTCACCCACAATTTGCTCGAATATAACCGCCGGTTGTCACAACGCGTCTAGAGCCTGCTCTGTCCCAACCGGAAGTCGAGTTCCTTTTGTTTTTCGTCTCATTCGCGTGTCTCGTTTGAACGTTTAGCGTGTAGATTGCGTGTGTTTTTTTCTAATTTTTTTTTCTATAAAACTTTGAGCGGGGGCCCGCTGAGTTTTGTTTGTTCACTTTTTCGCGAATTTTTGAGACGCTGGGGGTGCGTTTCGCGAATCTCACTTCTGACACCAGCTGTGACGGTCGAGCGGATGGTTTAAAGGATGCGCGAGGTTTTACTGATTAGGGTCGAAATGAGTACGAGGTCGATTGTAGTTAAGATGTTATATGTTTATTAGCGAGTACCAATGGTTGAGGAAAGTGCACGTTGTTCCGGTTGGAGACTCGGAGATGGACTGGCTGCTCTTCGTCCAGCGGAAGGAAGCATGGTTGAGCGAAGGGGCCTAAAAAGGTGGAGGAGATGTCACGCGCGAGTCTAACGAAGCGCGTGGGCTCAGGAACAATAGGACTCAGAGGAGAGCGGAGAGAGAGAGGCTTGCTGATGAGGATTTCTAGGAAGAAATATTAGGTTTCTGAAGAGGATTTCTAGGAAGAAAGATTAGGTTTAGGTGAGCGTTGAAGTTTAGCTGTGGGAAACGGTTGATAGCGATATGAGGGCGTGAGACTGGGTTTGGGAATAGGAGTCGTATGGGACCGTGACAAATTCTTCAATTATTTATTTAGTTATAAACAGTATTATTCATTAATTGAATTCCAATTGAATCTTGGGTACATACTAAGATTCAACATTAGAAAGTGTAATAGAATAAAAATTCATAAACATGGCAACACTGTTAAAGCATTGCTGCCTTGATAAACTTGTATTATCCATATTAAATATTGGATCAAATTGTTTTCCGAAGTGCGTACGCTAGATAAAAAAATGCTGATGGAATGGTTTCATTATTCAAAAGAAAATTTTAATTTTATTTTTTTGATAGATATTTTGTATGGATATAGAGAAGGAGGTAAATGGAAATCACAATTGAATTGATCAAGTTACATTTATTTGTACGCATAAATACAATTATGTCAATTTTTATTTATTTTTTTTACAATGTACATAGTTTTTTTTTCATAAAATTCTTCGTTCAGAAAATCATTTTAGATTTACAAAATACTTGAATAAAATTTATTGTTTAAATTTCTACTCGACTGTTAAAATTTAATTTTTGATTTTATTATTTTATAATAATAAATTTTGTATTGACATTATTTCTTTCAGCAAGTAAACTGAATAAAAGTTGTTGTTCAATTAGTTACTTAATTATTTTTGCAAATTTAATTGTAATTTGTTGTAAAAAAGTAATAATTTTGAATAATTTATTATAAGAATAAACTGTGATTAAATTATTCTTCATAAATCTTAAATTTAAAATTAAAAATTTGGAAACATCATTAAAATTTTTGTAACTCTAGCTTTTAAAAAGCCCGCCTCAATGTGTTTGATATAGGAGAAAATTGTTCCCTTTGACGGCTGGCTGGTCCAACCTGTCATTTCAGACACGTTGTTATGATATGTGGAAGATTTAACATTTATGTTTTAATTTTTTGAAATCATAGCTACGCTTGATAATTATTTCGATCGAATAGTAAAGCAATTGATTTTTTACTCATCGTAAAATAGTTCTGTTAACTTATTGTTATAGTTTTGTCAATTATAGCATAACCTACAATCGCTGCACTAGCGGACCGATGCTATTTATTTTAATGATGAAAGCACGAATATTCGACAATATATCACTGAACATATATTTAATATCGAAAGAATCATTACCTTTATCGCCGCAATTATCGTTGCTATAAACAATTGACACCACATTCACTTTTCACTGCACTTCATACTTGACGAAAACATGTAAATGTATTATTGTATAGCAGCTGTCCACGTGGACGCATCGCTCATGGCCTCTGCACACTGCGCGCGATGGGCGACAAGCGATGAACGATATCCAATGAGAGCTCGAGTATGACGGAAATGCTCTATGAGAGTGACGTTGCCATTGGATATCGCTCATCGCTCGTCGCTCGTCGCTCGCAGTGTGCAGAGGCCATCACTCAAGTAGGAGAGAGACAGATGTCGAACGCTGCCGAACGCGGAGGCCGATTGTGCCTCTTTGTCGCTCGTTCCGCGCTCTCGCTTGCACTTCAAGCATTAAATGGAACGCCTCAGAACGAGGTAACGCCGCATGAGTCATGTTTTTTCGTGCGTGCAGCCGGCTCCATCGAATTATAAGACGTTGTCACGTCAAAAATTTATCTCTGTGAACATATTGCGAATATCATCAATCAAGTATCCGCGCCACGGCCAATTGCCACACATGTAAACATCTAAGAAAACAACGGAACGGAAACTTTAACAAACCAAAATTTTGGAATACGTTACAATATGGATACAGTAGTTACGGAAATCACTCATACGACAGATAGCATAGTAAACAAAGAACGCACAAAACGATTACCAACGGAGACAACACTCCCCGAGTCACTCTCGAGACAACAATTGTTACTACAAATATCCTGACAGTTCGCACGATGGCTACCGCAGTAATTCGCAAAACAGATCGCGTGATAAATCTTACGACCGAAAATATGAAAACAATACACAGGGAACGCAAGGTACGAGTAACATAAGTGACGAAAACCTCCGCGAACTAACGAAGATAGTAACAGAATAAAAAATAAAAAATGAGCATGACGTCACGGACAGTGCGACACGAAATAAATCGCAGAAGCGCTCGACATCAAGGCATTGAATAATAATAGAACATCAATAATAAGAAAAACCACCATTTTTCTGGGAATTACAAAAACGAAAAACTCCAACCGTAATAACAAGTTCTGTTGATCTTAGTGAAAAAGACACGAAATTTTTCGTTGATACCGGAGCCCAAATGAATTCTATTTTGTCTGCTAAACACGACATTTTATAACCGAAGAAAAGTTAACAAATTCAAATCAATATTGCGTTTCACAAGTGCACAGACAGGAAATCTACAACCATCCATCAGGAAAAGGAATACAACTATCGTTATCGCCATACATGTCTCTTGTTTGGATAGTTCCGCGGAAGTAAGAAACGATTGCGTATGTTAATTGATTTTAGGAAACTGAACGAGAAAAACAACCTTCGATGCGTATTCACTACCAAATATTACGGACAGCGTAGATTAACTAGGTAGGATTCGATACTGGACTTAGCGTCCACCTTCCATCAAACCGAGATGTATCCCACGCGAAAAACCGAAAACAGCATTTCCAATACCGAACGGTGATTATGAATTTTAATCGAATGCCGTTCGGATTTTAAAAGAATGCACCATCAACATTCCAAAGGTTGATGGATGTCGCGCTATCGGGGTCACTGGGTACCGATCTCTTTCGTATATTTGGTAGACATCGTCATTTACGCTACCAACCTGAAGGAACACGAGCATGAATTCCACCGACTAGCAAAAAGACTATAATATGCTGGGTTTACGCTTCAAACAGCTAAATGCCTGTTCCTTCAGAACAATGTCGAATACCTGGGTCACGCCAACAACGAAAACGGCTCGCAAACCAGACGCAAGTTAACACGAGCAGTACAAGTTTCCAATACAAAAAAAATAACATCATACAATTTTACGCATTAGTCAATTCCTATAGACGCATCGTGGAGAACTTCGCAACATTCGCTCTCCCGCTGACAAGACAACTGAAGACTTCATAAAAATTTATATGAGCTGACGAATGTCAACAAGCGTTCGATTACTTGAAAGGAAAATGACAAGTAAACCATTCGTGCATTATCCGGACTACAAGGAGTCCCAATTAACAATTGACGCATTGAATTACGCTATTGGCGCTGTCATCAGCTAACAACACGAAAAATTCGATCATCCTGTTGCCTTATACTCTTGCACTCTCACGGGATCGAAACTTGTATACGACGCGATGCACAAATATTGGAAATCGTAAACGCAACGAAACACTTTAGGCCCTATGGTTACGGGCACCACTTTATATCTGTAACAGATAATCTAGCACTCACGTATATGTTTAAAAAAAGCTAACTCACCGCGACAAGTAATATAATGGCCAGCGATTGTTAACATTTATGGTTATGAAATTCACCACAAGCCCGGCAAAGTCAATGTCGCCGTAGACGCTTTATCACGAAACCTGATCGACATTCTCCCGGTCAGGCCTAGGGAACCATCATCGGATGAAAACTAAGGATTTCTCAACAGGGTGATAAATGTAGCCTATCAACATCCGACGAATAATACTAGCAAGAAAAGGAAACTCATTCCGACAATAGAAATAAACAAATAAACGAAGAATTAAGCAACCCGCAACTTTGAGCGAGTGCACACCCAAAAGTTTATAAATCAATCGACAATAACAACTATGACTCTGAAATATCAATGGAGGAGATGGAACTCATTAGATTGGAACAAGGAACGAACACAGCACACCACACGGAACGATTCTCAAGACAACGAAACATACAGGAGGATAAAGAACGGTACGAAACATCAGTGGTATCAATGAAGAAGAAAAAGAAAAATGCAATAGACAGAAGGAAAAAATAAATAGCCCGAGCAGCACGAAGCAATAAATGAAATAAGAAGAAATGAAATAAGCGCAAACAAAGAGGAAATAAACGAAATAAGAAGAAATGAAATAAGCGCAAACGAAGACGTAATAGACCAAAAAAGTGACTGGACGCGGCAAAGTAGAAATAAGTAAAAAAAAAGCAAGCTCCGCGTTGCCACCTAGGATCCCCATCAACGCGGGTAGACATTTCGGCGAACCGAAGTCTACCGGCAACGATACAACTTACGACAAACAGGCAACGATAATGGACGACGAAGAATTAACAAAGCGGATCCCCGCTGAGATGGAAAAGAATCTGACTCCTAGCTCAACTACAATCAACACGGAAGACAAAGAATCAGATAGTGCACAACAATCGAACGCGCATACCGAGCCTAACCTACCATCACAATCCTCATGATGCTCGCAAAAATGAAAAATAAATATCAATCGGTACCAACACAAACGTGGTAGCCCACGAAAAGATTAGGCCAACAAATGGCCAACATTGACTTTTTAACCCATTAACGCCCAAGAATCACGATTTTTTCCTTCATTTTCAAGCCAGATTTTTATTATATAAAAAAAAATCATAAAAAATGAAGAGATACGTTCCCTAGTATTTTCGAGGGTGCTCTTTCAGAATCTGGGGTCAAAATCGAGTTTTGTCCATTAGGAAACAAATATGGCGGCTTTTAAACAAAAAAAAAACAGGAAAAATCGATGACACTTTTTTTTCAAATTCTTTTTTCACCTCGAAGCTGTTGAAAAGTCCGGTTTTTTTTCAACCATGGGTGCATAGAATAGTGACGATTGAACAATCAATTTTTTTAATTCGTCGTTGTCAACATTTCCACCCCCAAAATGGCGCTTTTCACCCCCTGAGTGACACGAAAAATGTTACGCTCGGTGTCCCAAATGAAAAGTAGTTGGATTTGGACGAAAATTGGTACTCAGAGGTTTTTGAGGTCGGTGATTACGATTCTGTTCTCAAAATTCTGAAATTCAAAATGGCCGATCCAATACGGCGGACACAAATGCAAAAGTTCATTTGAATTGGATAAAACGTGGCACTCGGGGGTTTTCGAGGTCGCTGATTATGATACTGCTCTCAAAATTCCGAAATTAAAAATGGCGGATCCAATATGGCGGACACAAATGCAAAAGTTCATTTGAATTGGATAAAACGTAGCACTCGGGGGTTTTCGAGGTCGCTGATTATGATTCTGCTCTCAAAATTCCGAAATTAAAAATGGCGGATTCAATATGGCGGACACAAATGCAAAAGTTCATCTGAATTGGATAAAACGTGGCACTCGGGGGTTTTCGAGGTCGCTGATTATGATTCTGCTCTCAAAATTCCGAAATTCAAAATGGCGGATCCAATATGGCGGACACAAATGCAAAAGTTCATTTGAATTGGATAAAACGTGGCACTCGGGGGTTTTCGAGGACTTTTCAACGGCTTCGAGGTGAAAAAAAAATTTGAAAAAAAAGTGTCATCGATTTTTCCTGTTTTTTTGTTGTTTAAAAGCCGCCATATTTTGTTTCCTAATGGACAAAGCCCGATTTTGACCCCAGATTCTGGAAGAGCACCCCCGAAAATACTAGGGAACGTATCTCTTCATTTTTTATGATTTTTTTTATATAATAAAAATCTGGCTTAAAAATGAAGGAAAAAATCGCCATTCTTGGGCGTTAATGGGTTAAACGTGGACATGGCAGACCACAGACAACACTGAAAGGGCCCAAACACAAAAAAATGTAATCAATCAAACACGAACATCAACAACTGCCAAACGTGGACCTGACAGGCCACGGAAAAAACGCTGGAGATCAGCCACCAACATCAACTGCTAAACATAGGTGCGGTCGACCTCGTAAAACCGCATTAGAAGAATTAGAAATACTTTAGAATCCAGCACATAAAAAGAAGTCGTTACCGATAAATAATAGTCACAGCACGAAGCTTCTTTACCATAAACATTTACATCACTTTAAAAAAATTTAAAAACTATTAACATTCGACAATTATATTAAAATATAGCACCGAAATCGTAACGACGTTCGACAATTGGCACTCTGAAAACAATTTCGAGTCAAATAAACAGAAAAAAGATATTATGCTAGACGAACGAAAGTACCAAAATGTCAAACTCGACAACTCGTATTGTTAATATTATTTAAATGAAAGAACAAAAAATGGATCTTGGCAATAACTATGAGTCCATCAAAAATTCTATAAAAAACCGACCAGAATCATTTTTAAATCCAGGTAGAAACAAACAGAGCCGAATTGGTTTACGAAGATCAAGTTGAACCCGAATATGTTGTCACGCACACTTTTTTATATAATTACGACGTTACAAAATTGCACTAACAAGGAACATCCCTTAGGTGACACCCTTCGATTTTGTTGAAATTTGGATATGTTATGAAGCACCGGAAAGTATTTTTGTTGGAACTTGGATATGTTATTAAGAACCAATACGTATTTTTTTTATCGGCGGAAAAACCGTTTTCTAGGGGTGAAACCATCCCTTAATATAGGGGTGGTTTACCCCTTAATTTTTTTTGCAATGTCACTATAGTAGATTTTCCATTGCTTCGGGTTAGAAGAATTTTCGTTTTTGTTTCATTAAAATCGGTGCACTGCTTGTGTGTGAAACTGCTATATTGCCCCTAGGTATGCCTTTTTTCGAGGGGTGGTTTCACCCCTTAAAACCGTTTTTCCGCTGAAAAAAAATCGCATCGCCTACTTTTCGGTGCTTTATAACATAGCCAAATTTCAACAAAATCAAAGGGTCTCACCTGAGGGATGTTCCTTGTAAGAAACAACGACATATGTATTTTAATCTAATTCTATACATAAGTATCAAATATAGAATCAATCTTCCTTACTATTTTCCTATCCCCTTGATAATTCATTTTCTTTTTCCTTGCTTTACATTTACCCATATAAACCGTACTAACATTAAACAAGTACAGGCACAACAGCTTCACAAAATATATTATAACTTCCATTCCTTATTATGTGCTCAGCCTATGCTTATTTTCAAACCATCAAGACGGACACTACACTATTAACCCATATATGCGATAAAACTAAATTATCATTTTTAATCAAGATTGTATAGGTATCGTTCATCCGTCACATTGGTCAACCGAAGAACAACCTCACCGGATCCTGGATAACACACCTATGTCCACTAATACTCACAAGGAGACGGCACGACCGTGGGGTCGGGGCTTTGGGCGAATTTTTTTGTGGTGTAAGAGGACCCCTTGAACCTCACGTGGTTAAAGTAATAGGACGCACTACTCGGAAAATGCAGAGAAAAATCGATTCAAAGTTTCTTAGGCGCCTTATGAGTTTAAAATGTCAGGCACTTGTCGAGCCGCCGTCTAGTCTAGACGGTTAGGGTTCGGTCTTTTGCGCCGAAGGTCTCGCGTTTGATTCCTCCTTCGGATTTTTTTTTTTTTTTTTTTCGTTATCCGCATAATTATTCAAAACGTTTCTTCCCTCTACATTATTTTTTAAAATTTATTTAGATTTTTTAAAATCATTTTCATTTTTTAAAAATTATTTTCTTTTTTTCTCCAATAAAACAATCTATAACGGTGGGTTTTATTTTTATTTTTCATTGTAAAGTATATGAGGAGGAACATTGGGTTTTTAATGAGCATAAAAAAGTCGATTAGGAAAAATTCAATTTTTATCCATATAATAATTATATACAAAAACCGCAGTGGTAATTATCATATAATTACATATAAAAGCGATTTTTTTTACAATCGCAGGGAGTTTGCAACACATCCGTACAAAAACATGCCCCATTAACATTCATGAAAATGTTTCTAGTAACTAATAATTTTTAGGCAAACCAGACGTATTGAATCATGTCTTGGAATATTCGTGACGATAATTGATGGTGAATTATTAAATGGATTTTTATACAATCTTCCCGGGAATTAATTTCACGATTCTGCTCTAACAATTCGCTTCAATTTTGCAAGCGCTTTATGAAATTTTTAATTTGTCTGTAAAAGTAAACGTCACAAGGTTGCACCAAGGGAGTGCATTTTGGAGGAATATCTTTTAGAGTCAATGAGAAGTAAAAATTTATTTTCCCCGACGTAAGTTTTTAAACATTTCTGGAGAAAATCCGTGTATAAGACTGTTGTTAGTGTTTCGGACTTCGATGATGCTGCAATGACGTTCGTATATGTATTGGCATAGCCATCTACTACATTTTGAATACGAGGTCCGAAATGACCGGTCGCCTCTTGCAAACATACGAAGATATGTGGGAGCAGTTTTTCGGATAATGTTATGGAATATTGTGCGGTGTACGAATGCGTCACTTTATTCAAATCCGACTTTTTAACGAAAACTGTTTTACTCCCTTTTTGAGTGAGTGTCCTGTTGAAAACAGATTGATATTGACTTCCTGAAAAAAGTACTTTAAATATTAAAAAATATTCGAATATGTATGTAATTTTTTATATAATTAATTTTGAATTTATACATTTTGCATCGGTAAAAACATTTTATACGCAGAAAACTTGTATTTACCTGTTTGGTCAGTATTTATAACATAATCCTCATGGTATTGAAGTATTAAGCGGCACGTCTGTCGACGAAAGGTCTCTGCAGACGCCCGGATTTCCTCCATTGATGCCGTCTCTTTTTTCGAAACCAGTTTCGTGATTTTCCGTTCAGAAATTTTGTGTTTCGGTTTGAATGCCGTGACGCATCGAGCAGACGCCTTGAAATTGAAATCGATGAATTGTGCAGCAGCAGCCAACGCCCATTGTTGTCAATTTCTTGTTGTAACTTGCTGATATTGCCGTCTTGCTTTCACAAAACGGTCGTAGGTCCACGAATCTATCGCCTCAAATTTGTCCAATCTCGTTCCACCACTTTTAATATCATTCTTCCATTGTGAAAGATATTCCTTTCTCTTCAAGCGGCTGCATCCTTTTTTTGCCATGTCGCCAAAGACCTCGTGGGATGCACTTTAGCAATGTTCACGACTTTGACTTTGTGGGCGATGGCAATCATTTCATTTCTATTTTTTTTTCGGTTCCGGTTCGTACTCGTCTGGAGAAGAATCAAGTTGGGGCACTTCGAACTGTAGTTCTTCGCAATCCTAACGAGCGTGAACTAATTCCTCTCCAATTACGATTTTTTTTATCCAAAAGGTTCAATGTTTTATTATTAAGTTCTCCGGCCAATAACATAGCATCGTGAGATATTTCTTCCGAAGGTGTCGATGCAATTAAATTGTTTTCCGTCAACAGCTTTTTATAATAAACTACTGCGTCCTTCAATCGCGATTTTGATTTATCACTGTACATCAGGGTTTCAAAATTTGTTATGAAAATGTAATGCATTATTCATTACCTTTTTAATGGGTAATGAAAAAATATTTCATTACCCATTGCATTACATTTAGTAATGTAAAAAAATCCATTACTCATTACATTATATTTCGTAATGTAAACAATTTCCGTTACGCATTACATTATATTTTGTATTGTTAAAAAATTCCATTACTCATTACATTCGAATTTGTAATGTAAAAAATTTAATTACACATTACCTTGTAATGGGCAATGAATATTTTTTACATTACAAAGTCCAATGTAATAGGTAATGGAATTTTTTTACATAACAAAATGTAATGTCAAAATCTACAGGGTGTCCCAAAACTCAACGATAATCTGAGACCGGATGAAAGGCCAAGTTATACCAGTTCTGGGAAAAATAAAAAAAAATCCATATCACTCAGTTCAGCGATAATAGACATTTTTAAAAAAAAGTTGAAATTCGACACCCTTGGTCGCATTTTCAAGTCCTGTGATTACCAATGTCACAATTTCGCTGTGATTTTTTTAATTTCGTGATCTTCATTAACGATGCTATTAATCGCAACTACAAATTAATGCAAAAAACATTGTTAATTTAATAAAATAAGTTAAGTTTTAGTGAGTCATGGTTCACAAAAATATTGTTAGTTAACTTTGACACTTCATTTTGAAAAAAAAATGTACTACACTACCCTTGGCAAGTTATTTCAAAAGATGGCGCATTTAATCAAGATTTCAAAATGGTGAAAACACTTGCCACTTTTCTTGCCATTAAAAATTTTATTTCTTATTTTTTTCAAATTGAGCTCATTTTGAACAACTCAACAATAGGAATTTTTGTTAGTAAAATTTGTTATTTTTTGTTTCTGGTCTGAAATAAAATTATTATTTTTAGTAAAGAGGTAATTGAGTCAGTTAATAACCAATTTTTATTGTAAAAAACATATGTTTTTTACAATAAAAATTGGTTATTAACTGACTCAATTACCTCTAATGACTGATTGAGTCAGTTAATAACCAATTTTTGTTATTGTTTTTGATTATTTTTCTATTTGAAAAAAATAAGAAATAAAATTTTTAATGGCAGACAAACATGGGGCACGGCCGAGAGGCACAAGACCTCCTTATGCAGACGGCCAGGGAGAAGGCAATAGATGTACTGCTAGTCAGCGAGCAGTATGTAACGCCGAAAACGGGCTGCTGGTACCAGGACAAAACAGGCAGAGCGGCTATAGCAATCCTGAGCCGCAACATGGGAGCCAGGGCAGCCTGCGAAACGGCAGCAAACTATGTCTGGGTGGAACTCGAAGGAGTGAGAGTGTATAGCTGCTACTTCTCCCCAACCACGGAATACGGCGACTTCGTCGCCCAAATAGACGAGCTGGAGGATAGCATAAGATCGGCCAGAGGCGAAGTCCTCGTAACCGGAGACTTCAACAGCAAATCGCCAGAATGGGGTTTCAGGCGTCTAGACAGAAGAGGAGAGGCACTGTCAGAGTTGATAGCGAGGATTGACATGGTGGTACTCAACGAGGGGACCAAGTATACCTTCCGGCGTGGGAACACCGGGTCGGTCATTGATGTCACGCTAGCCTCAGCAGAAATAGCAGGTAGAACGACGAATTGGAAACTACTGGAAGACCTCACCCTCAGTGACCACCAATATATTGAGTTCACCATTGAAACGGGGGAGTCGGACCGAAATCGGGAAACGCCAACGCAAACACATACAGCGAAGGCCAGAGGATGGGTGCGGTCAAAGCTTGACGAAAAGAAACTAGTAGCGTATATGGAAAGGACAAAACAACGAGGAACACTGCAAAAAGTAGTCGAGTCAGAGGACGTAAACGCTGCAGTGAACTTTGCCATGGATGCTCTGATCTCTGCATGCGATGCAGCGATGCCAAAGCGCAAGAAGGCCCCACGAGGGCGGAAATCAATTCACTGGTGGACGGCGAGGATCGCCGAGCTCAGGACGAGGTGCCTTGCAGCGCGGAGGAAAATGCAACGGGCGAAAAATATGCAAGTGCAGCTGGTTACAGCTTATAAACAGGCTAAGAAGGAACTACGAAATGAAATAAAAACCAGCAAGCGAAGATGCTGGAAGGAGCTTTGCAAATCGGTGGACGAGGATCCCTGGGGCCTGCCGTAAAGATCGTAGCCAAAAAGCTAGTAGGTAGGAAACAGATCCCCGGCCTGGCCCGCCCCGTACGCATGAGCCAAATAGTCGGAGCGCTATTCCCAACGCACGAAAAAAGAGTTCTGAGACATGCCCGGGATGTAGCCTTTACCCCGTTTCGCATCGAAGAACTGCAGACAGCGGCAAAACGTCTGCAGACAGGGAAGTCTCCTGGACCAGACTGCATACCTAACGAGGTACTTAGAGTAACAGCCGAAGCATGGCCAGAGGTTCTGTTGGAAGTCTACAACAAATGCCTACAGAAAGGGGTCTTCCATGCAAGATGGAAGAGACAGACACTAGTCTTGCTAAGGAAAGGAGAAAAGCCACTGGAACAGCCGTCGTCGTATCGTCCGATTAGCCTTATCGACACAACAGGGAAGTTGTTGGAACGACTCCTGCTCCGACGACTGGAAGAGCACATAGAAGAAAACGGTGGGCTGTCACCGAGGCAATTCGGCTTCCGGAAAGGGAGATCGACGGTAGATGCCATAGTGCGGGTAACCGAAGCAGCGTTTAAGGTAAAGCAGGGCCCGTGGCAGAGCAAAGGCTTCTGCGCGGTGATAACCCTTGATATCCAGAACGCGTTCAACACAGCTAGGTGGGACAAGATCACGGAGGCGCTGGCAGATCGGAGATTACCAACATATCTACTGCAGATGATAGACAGCTACCTCAGCGACAGGAAACTTATCTACGACACGGAACAGGGACCGGTGGAATATGAGGTGACGCCCGGGGTACCGCAGGGATCGGTTCTTGGACCGTTTCTGTGGAACATCATGTACGATGACCTCCCCAAACTGAAGCTCGTGGGCCAGGCTGAAATGGTAGGCTTTGCCGATGACGTGGGCTTAGTGGTGACGGCGAAGACGACGAAACTGCTGGAGGTGGTGGCAAATGAAAACCTCCGTCGTGCCAGTAAGTGGCTGAAAGAGAGCGGGCTCCAACTGGCGGTCCATAAAACCGAGGCAGTTCTGATCACAGACAGAAGGGTCTTCACAACGCCAACGCTGAAATTAGATGGCCAAAATATAAGCTGGGGAAAATCCCTCAGGTACCTAGGAGTGCAGATGGATGTTAGACTTGTGATGTTTACGGAGCACGTAAACATCACAAGCGAGAAGGCAGCCTCTGCTGCTGCGGCCCTAGCAAGGCTCATGCCAAATGTCGACGGGCCCAGCGAGCTGAAGAGGAGACTGTTAAATAGCACTATCCACTCAAAAATCCTATATGGTGCTGAGGTATGGGTAGACGCCATGAAGAAAGTCGGGGTGCGGCGAAAGCTAGCTGCAGTGCAGAGACGCAGCGCCATACGAATAATATCAGCGTATCGGACAGTCTCCGAAAACGCCGCACTCGTGCTTGCTAGTGTACCGCCGATCGACCTACTGGCACAGGAAAAAAGCGAGATCTACCAGGATACCCACCAACATGACGGGACTCCAATTACGGACGAAGAAAGGGTAGCGGCAAAACAGAGGGCCCACCAAAGGCTACTAACGCGTTTTCAAGAACGCTGAGACGCGGACGTCAAAGGTAGATGGACGCACCGGCTCATCCCTAGCATAACAGAGTGGATCGGGAGACCCCATGGACAGATGAACTATGAGCTGACGCAGGCGTTTACAGGACACGGCTGCTTTAACGAATACCTGACGCGTTTTAAAAAACGAGAAAACGAAGCATGCCTCCAATGCGGATTTAGTCCGGACGACGCACAGCACGCAGTCTTCGAGTGCCCGGCCACAGAAGTAGAACGGAGACACCTGGAAGTCCAAATAGGAAACAAAACGATCGACGAAAGTAGTCTGATCCCTCTAATGCTCAGCGCAGAAGAGGTATGGACGGCGACAGCGTTCTTCATAAAAAGAACGATGCAGAAGAAAAGAGAGCTGGAAACTGAAGAGAGGGTTCGGGCGGAAGGACAAGCAAACCGCGACGCGGGAACAGCCTAAGCAAGCGCAGAGGACGAATGAAGCGTAGGAAAATGGCGGAGAGGACCAAAACACACCACATCGAAGTAATGCGAAAGCAGTACCGATGTGGAGTGGGGAGAAAGAGGAGGCGTTTTAGTCGGTACAAATCCGACACTACCCAAAACATCTGGGCGTCTTGTCGAAGATTTCCCCTCCTCATAAAAAAAAAGATAGATAGATAGATAGATAGATAGACAGATAGACAGACAGACAGACAGATAGGTAGATAGATAGATAGACCCAGGGGGGTGTACGTCCTCTTAGGACGTCGCCTCCGCGGAGACACCCAACTCCGACTGGAGTGCGTCCCCGGGTGGTGGATAGGGGAGGTCCTCACCGGAAGATCCGACCCTGTTGGAGCGACTGGCGGACTGGGGCGAAACAAAATAGCCCCCGCGGACCAAAAGTGGTGCGAAGGGGAAGGATACCTCTATAACAAACCTAGGGGAAGGAACCCCGAAACTAAACCAAACATGGCAAGTACGACAAATGGAAAACCAATTACGGTGCAGGGGGTCGGATCCCCAGTACCAGCGTCTGTCAGGGGCGACTACGCGGGCCCCGGGACGTCGTTATCAAACGACCGTCGTAAAAAAGAGCTGGAATCCCAACCTATGGAGGTAACTAACGCGGACAAAGTAGAAGGAAATGGAGAAAAGAATCGGGTGGCACTGCTGGAAACTGAAGAAATAGAGGCACTTGAGAGTCTCGGCAAGAACATCTTTGCTATCCATGAGGTTGTGAAATCGGCGAGAAACATCCACAAGGAAATTCGGGATGCCATAGGTGAAGCCGTCGTGCACTACGAGCACCTCAAGGAATGCCGAGAGACTCTAGCAAGAGGGAGAGAGGAGGAAAACGCCAGGCCTGGTGGCACTTGCACTGGTCGGGGTGAACAATCGCACCAAACGAGCGCAGCGGTGAAAGCAAAAGACCAAGGAACGCCGAGTGCAGGAAACGGAGCTAGGAACAAAGCGTTGGCCCAAACAGCCCAAATCCGGCAAGTCCCGCGTGCCGATAGTTGCTCGACGAGGAAAAGGCTAAACACACCGGCATCAGAACGCAGGAAACGAGGCGCACTATCATCTCCGGAAGAGGATACGCGAGAACCAAAGCGGCGACTCTTAAAAAAAGGTCCCAAGCCTGGCAATGTGGATACGCAGCAGTCTGGAACACAGCGACCAACAGGGCGAGAACCAGCCTTGAGCGTGAACGGCCAAGAGGAAACGGATGAGCCTTGGCAGACGCATAAGAGCCGAAACGAAAAAAGAGAAAACCGCAGAGCGCTCAGGGGAAATGCACCAAGGAAAAAACCGCAGCAAAAACTATCAGAAGCCTTAATGGTAACAGTCGGGGGTGAACACACGTATGCTGACGTTCTGCGCGATCTCAAGAAGAAGGTGGACCCGGACAGCCATGGAGTCAAAATCTCTGGTATAAGGAGGACACGGGGCGGTGAGCTCCTCGTGGAAATCGGCAACGGAGGCGGTAAAGCGGAAGCCCTTAGAGAGGCCGTTGTCGGCGCGCTCGAAGGTAAGGCGACCGTGCGAACCATGTCACAAACAGTGACCGTGGAAATACTCGACATGGACGAGGCCACAGACGAGGTGGAGCTTAGCGAAGCGCTAAACAAGGCGATTGAAAACACACAAGCAAAATACATCGACATCAAGGCGATACGAACGGTATTTCGAGGGATGAAAAAGGCTGTAGTCGTCATGCCTGCGGAAACTGCCGACAAGCTTCTCAAGGAGGGACGGCTCAAAGTGGGCTGGGTTAGGTGCCGGGTCAGGGAAAAAATCCAAGTAACCCGATGCTTCCGCTGCCTAGGCTTCGGACACATTGCAACTGACTGCAAAGGAGAAGATAGGTCCAACATGTGCCGACTCTGTGGATCAGAAGAGCACCTTGCTAAGGAGTGCAAAAGTCCCCCGCACTGTGTGATCTGTGCGGAAGGGAGCAAAAAAAACGGAGCACAGCACATACTGGGCAGTGCAAAGTGTGAATCCTTCCGCAAGGAGATAAGTAGGGCACAGAAATGATTAGGTACCTGCAGACAAACCTGGGCCACGGCCGTGAAGCTCAAGATCTGCTTATGCAAACGGCTATGGAAAAGGCGATAGACGTACTGCTTGTCAGCGAACAATATCGGAAGCCAGAAACAGGTTGTTGGTACCAGGACAAAACAGCCAGTGCGGCTATAGTAATCCTGAACCGCAGCATGGAAATCAGAGCAGTCTGCGAAACGGCAGAGGACTATGTATGGATGGAACTCGATGGAATGAGAGTGTACAGCTGCCACTTCTCACCAAATTCGCAGTACGACGACTTCGTCGCCCACCTGGATGACCTGGAGGACAGCATAAGAACGGCAAGTGGTGAAGTTCTCGTAACCGGGGACTTCAACAGCAAGTCGCCAGAATGGGGTTCCATACGGCTGGACAGAAGAGGAGAGGCACTGTCAGAGCTGATAGCGAGAATCGATCTGGTGGTACTCAACGAAGGGAACGAGTACACGTTCCGTCGTGGGAACACCGGGTCGGTTATCGACGTCACGTTAGCTTCATCAGGAATCGCAGGCAGAACAACGGAATGGAAGCTACTAGAAGACCTCACCCTCAGTGACCATCAATACATAGAGTTTGTCATCGAAACGGAGGAGCAAGCCCGAAGCCGCGAAGCATCAGAGCAAACACGTACTGCGAAAGCCAGCGGATGGGTGCTGGCGAAGCTCGACGCGAGGAAACTCGTAGCTTCCCTTGAAGGTGCGAAGCAAAGAGGGGACCTTCACAGAATCGCCGAGACAGAGGACCCAGATGTAACAGTGAGCTTCGCCATGGAGACTCTAAAAATGGCGTGCAACGCAGCGATGCCGAAACGCAAGAAGGCCCCACCGGGACGGAAATCGCTTCACTGGTGGACAGCAGACATCACCGAGCTCAGGACGCGGTGCCTAGCCGCGAGGAGGCGAATGCAACGTGCGAAAAACATGCAGGCGCATCTGATCGCAGCATACAAACAGGCAAAGAAGGAACTGCGGAATGCAATAAAAATCAGCAAGCGAAGATGCTGGAAAGAGCTGTGTCGATCGGTGGACGAGGATCCTTGGGGACTGCCGTACAGGCTCGTCACAAAACAGCTAATAGGCAGGAAACCGATTCCCGGCCTGGCCTGCCCAGCACGCATGAGCCTAATAGTCGGGGCACTTTTTCCCATGCATGAGAAAAGAGCTTCAAGACCTTTTCAGGAAGTGGCCTCTACCCCCTTTTGCATTGAAGAACTGCAGACAGCGGCAAAGCGTTTACAGCAGGGCAAGGCTCCTGGGCCAGACTGTATCCCCAACGAGGTACTCAAAGTAGTAGTGGAAACATGGCCAGAAGTGCTGCTAGAGGCCTTCAACAAATGCCTACAGAAAGGAGTTTTCCATACAAGGTGGAAAAGACAGACCCTAGTCCTGCTACGGAAAGGAAAGAAGCCACTGGAACATCCGTCATCGTACCGGCCCATTAGTCTTATCGACACAACTGGAAAGTTGTTCGAGAGACTTCTGCTTCGGCGACTGGTCGAGCACATAGAAGGAAACGGAGGGCTGTCACCGAGGCAGTATGGCTTCCGGAAAGGGCCATCGACGGTAGACGCCATAGCGCGGGTGACCGAAATGGCAGCTAAGGTGAAACAGGGTCCGCGGCAGAGCAAGGGCTTTTGCGCGGTGATAACCTTAGACATCCGAAACGCCTTCAACACAGCCAGGTGGGAAAAGATTATGGAGGCGCTGGTAAACAGGAAAACGCCGGCATACCTACTGCACATGATAGAAAGCTACCTCAGCGATAGGATACTGATCTACGACACGGAGCAAGGACCGGTGGAGTATGAAGTGACGGCAGGGGTACCGCAGGGATCGGTACTAGGACCGTTCCTGTGGAACATTATGTACGATGACCTTCTTAAGCTGAAACTCCCGGGCGAAGCAGAAATGGTTGGCTTTGCGGACGACGTAGGCTTGGTGGTGACGGCGAAGTCGACGAAACTGCTGGAGGTAACAGCGAATGAGAGCCTTCGCCGAGCTAGCAAGTGGCTGAGAGAGAGTGGGCTGGAACTAGGAGTTGATAAAACGGAAGCAGTTCTCATCACGGATAGGAGGGTCTTCACAACGCCAACGCTGCAACTGGACGGCCAGACCTTAAGCTGGAGTAAATCTCTGAAGTACTTAGGAGTGCAGATAGATACTGCACTGAGTTTCACGGAGCACGTGAATATCGTAGGCGAGAAGGCAGCTTCGACTGCAGCGGCTCTAGCCAGGCTTATGCCGAATGTCGATGGGCCCACTGAGCTTAAAAGAAGACTCCTAAATAGCGTTATCCATTTGAAAATCCTGTATGGAGCAGAAATATGGGTAGACGCTATGGAGAAAGCCGGAACACGACGAAAACTGGCTGCAGTACAGAGACGCAGTTCCATACGAACAATATTTGCGTATAGGACAGTTTCTGAAAACGCGGCACTGGTCCTCGCTAGCACACCACCGATTGACTTACTGGCAAGAGAAAAAAGCGAGATCTTCCAGGATATCCACCAAGACTAGGGTCCAAAGGGCACCCAAAAGATAGGGCCCGTCAAAGGTTGCTCAGGCGTTGGCAGGAACGCTGGGACACGGATACCAAAGGCCGATGGACACACCGACTCATCCCCAACATAGTTGAGTGGATTGGAAGACCCCACGGCCAAATTAATTACGAACTTACGCAGGCGCTAACAGGGCACGGCTGCTTTAACCAATACCTGACGCGTTTTAAAAAACGAGAAAGCGCAGCATGCTGCCACTGCGGCTTCAGTCCGCATGACGCGCAGCACGCAATTTTTGAGTGCCCTGCTACAGAAGCAGAACGAATAAACCTGGAAGCCCAAATAGGAAACAGAACGATCAATGAAGACAATCTAATCCCGTTGATGCTCAGCGCAGATAGAATATGGACGGCGACATCGTTCTTTATAAAAAGAACGGTGCAGAAAAAAAGAGAACTGGAAACCGAAGAGAGAAACAGGGCAAAAGGCCAGATAAGCCTCGCCGCTGGAACAGCCTGAGAAAGCCGGAGAGTAACGGAAGAGTTATCAGAACAGCGGAGTCCCAAAGAGGACCAAAACGCACCACATGGAAGTTATGCGAAAGCGGTATCGATGTGGGGTGTGGAGAGGGAGGAGGGGTTTTAGTCGGTAAAAATCCGACACTACCCGCAACACCTGGGCGTCTTACTGAAGATTTCCCCTCCTCATTTAAAAAAAAAAAGATAGATAGATAGATAGATAGATAGATAGATGAATGGATGGATCGATGGATGAATGGATGGATGGATGGATGGATGGATATATGGATGGATGGATCGATGGATGGATGGATGGATGAATGGATGAATGGATGGATGGATGGATGGATGGATGAATGGATGGATGGATGGATGGATGGACAGATGATTGGATAGATGGATAGATAGATGGATGGATGGATGGATAGATGGATGAATGGATAGATAGATAGATGAATGGATGGGTGGATGGATGGATCGATAGATAGATAGATAAATGGATGGATCGATGGATAGATGGATGGATGGATCGACGGATAGATGGATGGATCGATAGATGGATGGATGGATAGATGGATGGATGGATGGATAGATGATGTATGTATAGATGGATGGATGAATAGATAGATCGGATGGATAGATGAATAGATGGATGAATGGATGAATAGATGGATGGATGGATGAATAGATGGATGGATGGATGAATAGATGGATGGATGGATGGATGGGTCGATGGATGGATGGATGGATGGACGGATGGATGGATGGATGGATGTATAGATGGATGGATAGATACATAGTTGGATGCATGGATGGATGGATGGATGGATGTATAGATGGATGCGGAACCATTTCTAGGTAACAAATACAACGATGAAAATGTTCATTTAATATAATCAAATATTGCTTTTGAAACAAGCAAAAAGCAGATACACGTTTTTCTTGGACATCCTTGATATTTCGAGGAAAATAAGAGTTGCACCTCATTCTCTGACGAAAGGAGTACAAGTTAAATTTTCCTTTAAAGATAAAGCCTCTCTGAACAAAACGTGCAGCCGGAGTTTTACTGACCGCGCAACTGGTTGACCACCTTAAATGAAAAATGGAAAAATGAAGTTCGATCAATTTCTCAGCATTGTTCAGTCCAAAAAATTAATTCGCATACATAACTTCGACTTTTTGACGTGACAACGTCTTAAATTAGGTTGCGGCTCCGTGGCATGCACGGAAAAATATAACGCCCGCTCACGTCTGTTACAGTGAGTCATGACCGAGAGAGAGGCACGCCGGACCGCTGAATGCCGTCTCTCTCCCACTCAAGCATAATCGGTGCGCTGCGCGCGCAGCATTCGAGAATTAGGCGCGTTGAATCGGTGCGTGCTTGCGTCTCTGTCCTTCTCGTGCGTTCTTGGTGTTGGAGCAAAAGAAAGAAAGCGTCATAATACAAGTTCACACATGTGGTTAAAGTATCGTCAGCTGTGTCTGTAGTGATTGTGGAGTGATTAGATTCGTCATTTACAACAACTACAACAATAAAGGTAAATAATTGTACACTGATATTCCATTATCATAAACTATGATTGATTGATTAATAGTTAGAATAATCTAAGAAACTGAGTTTATAGGTTATGTCTTACTATTGATAAATGTTAGTGTTAAGTAAACAATTAGTTTAAATCATTCCGCAATCAATCGTAATTCAGTCGATGTAGAAAAAATACTCGGTGCTGTATATATTCATCCAGGAACTAGTGTACAGGACATTGGAATGTTACTATGGCAAGGACTTGGCCCGTACGTTCACAACAGCCAGTACGTGCCACCGTTTCTGCAAGTTGATTCTAATACACCGATTCTGATGTGTGGTGATTTCAACCAAAACGTGAAGACTGACGAATCGTTTCTCAATTTCATGAAAGATACGTATAATCTGGAATGCGTTTCAGACGTTTCTAAGTCAACTACGTTGAAAGGAACAACCATCGACTTGACTTTCGCAAGACACATTACAGCAGAAACACTTCCTTTCATTTCATATTTCTCTTATCATCGTCCAATTCTCAACAGAATCACTCAGATAAGAAATAGTTAAGTTAAGGTATATATGTAAAAAATGTTCAAGTAAATCAAATATATTTCTGTAATTAAAATGTGCAATTGTTATTTTTATTTAAATCCTTGTTCCCACTGTGCGAATAGATCATATTCAAATCAACAAATATTTTATTTAAATCCTTGTTCCCACTGTGCGAATAGATCATATTCAAATCAACAAATATTATACCAGGAAAAAGACGTTGTCACGTTCAAACTTCGCCCGTATACCGACTTTACAGGCAACCAGTTTTTTCCATTATAATCTTGTGGAATTCGTTTGGCCGTGATTATCTGATTAAGGAGTCTTCTCACTTCAGGCACTAAAAAGACTATTTTCATCATTTTTTCATAGCTTTATATTATAGTTATTGATATAAAAGTCGTTACACTTAATAAATACCCTTTCGAAATAATTTTTAAAAAATATTGTTATGTATTTATGTAACCCTAACAAACTTTAACCGCGCTTATCTCGAAACGACGTTTTCCGACGGCTTGTTGATAAAATCTTCGAAAGTACTGAACCGATCTTTATGAAATTTTAACCACATATTCTTTACAACTGAAGCTATAGCGCATATGAAGAGTTTTTTAAATTTTGATATTTACTAATTTTTTTCCCAAAAATAGTGAAAAAACCCTTTTTTCCTTTTTTCGGTAAATATCCGCTATTTTGTTATTTTTGCATATCTCAAAAATCTTATGATATGCGCTGTAGCCATTAACATACTGAATCTAAAACCGTTTGATTATTTTGTTTCGGGTGATACATCTCCGAGATTTCATCAGCAGCACAGACCTACATTTTTTTAGGAAATTTTTTTAATTACCATTTTTGTGTATAAGTAGTGACTTAAATAAATAGATTTTCTTTAAATGTATTTCGACAGTATATTTACTAACTTTTATATCAATATCTATAATATAAACCTATAAAAAATCATGAAAATAGCCTTTTTTAGCGTGTAAAGTGAGAAGACCCCTTAAGTATATTTTTAACATAAGCGTAACGAAAAAAAAATGATCAATTAAAAAGCACCGCTAAGTTAGCTCCAAAATTTTAATTTTCGCTCATAGCGAAGTTTAACCGTAATTTAATTTACAGTTTGACGGCAAAAAAATCAAGGAAATCTCTCTCTCTCCTCTCCAGTGCAGCTAGATCGCACGCAAAAGTTACCCCCTCTCTAGTCTCTTGCGCGCCCATCACATAATCATAGTAGCGCGAGTCTGTGAGCGAGCGACGCTCGGACATCTTCGGAAAGGGCCGAGCGCCGTCGAAGTTTCCCGACCGCGCCTTCGGCAGCTATTCGAGGGAAAAAGCAATCTGAGCACGACTTGTGCGTGACGTCACTCGACGGCACGCCCGAGGCTTTTAGATGATTCCAATGCTTATTTAGCTCTTCATTGTCTGCGTTATTAATGTATACAAAAAAATTTATTGCGCACTCTGATCGCTTATTTTTTCAGTTTATACGTTAATTTAAATATAATTATAAAACTAAATTACAACTTATTTATCCTCTAAAAAATTGTTTATACCCGTCCTTATGCCATATAAATCATAATTCATAAAAGTAAGCGGAAATATATTTATATTCGTATTATTATATTAATTCTCATACTTTCATCAAGCGATAAAGCATTATCCCCAAAAACAAGCCAATCATCCATCCGGCCGCGAATCGTCAATACCAGAAAGTGCACATATTCTACAAGCGATGAGATGGTCCCGTTGGTAGCGTTCCTGGCTTCGGTCCGCAGGGGCGCGGGATCGTTCCCCGCGCTCAGTATTTTTTTTTTTTTAAATTTATTATTACTATTAATTCTTATTTGATTAGTTATTTTTATTAGTTATATTATTATTTTAATTAGTTATCTTTTAGTGTCGAAAAATTTATTGCGCACTCCGACTGCTTATTTTATTAGTTTGTACGTTAATTTAAATGTAATAATAAATCTAAATTACAACTTATTTATCTTCTAAAAAATTGTTTGCGCTTTACTCACACCCGTCCCTATGCCAAATAAATTGTAATTCATAAAAGTAAGCGGAAATATATTTATATTAGCATTATTATATTCATTCTCATATACTATCATCAAGCGATAAAGCATTATCCCCAAAAACAAGCCAATCATCCATCCGGCCGCGAATCGTCAGTACCAGAAAGTGCACATATTCTACAAAGCGATGAGATGGTCCCGTTGGTAGCGTTTCTGACTTCGATCCGCAGGGGCGCGGAATCGTTCCCCGCGCTCAGTATTTAAAAAAAATGTATTATTACTATTAATTCTTATTTCATTAGTTATTTTTATTAGTTATCATTATTATTTTAATTAGTTATCTTTAACCCCTTCCCAGTCAGGCGAAAATTAGATTTTCGTGCCACTTTTGTGTTGAAAAAAAATCTTCACAGATTTACCCTAAAATTTCAGTATGAAGGTTTTTAGGGTCGCTGAATCTAAATCTGAAATCGGATTTCCAAAATTAAAAATGGCGGATCCAATATGGCAGACGCAAATTTAAAAAATGGTTTGCTTCCGACGAAAGTGAGTACCTTACGGTTTTCGAGGTCGCTGATACCAAATGTGGAATCGGATTTCCAAAATAAAAAATGGCGGATCCAATATGGCGGACGCAAATTTGAAAAATGGTTTGATTCCGACGAAAGTGAGCACTATAGGGTTTTCAAGGTCGCTGAATCCGAATTTGAAATCAGATTTCAAAAATTCAAAATGGTGGCTCCAATATGACAGGAAAGGTTTTCAGTTGTAGTATGATTGAGTTGATTCGAATTCGAGCGACTAAATGCGAGAAATCATTTAACACGATATTAATAATAATATAAACAATGTGAATGTCTAGCGAGAATTTTGACACGAACTCACGAAGCTCACCAAGAAACAGATCATGAAGCCAAATGTTGTTATTTCTTAAAATAACAATATGGGAGATGTAGAAAAAACAGATCAGTCTATTTCTTCTTACGAAACAATTCACACGACCGTCAAGTGGCATCACAAATTGTACTTTCATTTATTCGATCCTGCAATTTATAATGATTCCGTCGTCTATAATCATCTCTAAACTGACTCGAAAAAACTGGTTGCCTGTAAAGTCGGTATACGGGCGAAGTTTGAACGTGACAACGTCTTTTTCCTGGTATAATATTTGTTGATTTGAATATGATCTATTCGCACAGTGGGAACAAGGATTTAAATAAAATATTTGTTGATTTGAATATGATCTATTCGCACAGTGGGAACAAGGATTTAAATAAAAATAACAATTGCACATTTTAATTACAGAAATATATTTGATTTACTTGAACATTTTTTACATATATACCTTAACTTAACTATTTCTTATCTGAGTGATTCTGTTGAGGATTGGACGATGATAAGAGAAATATGAAATGAAAGGAAGTGTTTCTGCTGTAATGTGTCTTGCGAAAGTCAAGTCGATGGTTGTTCCTTTCAACGTAGTTGACTTAGAAACGTCTGAAACGCATTCCAGATTATACGTATCTTTCATGAAATTGAGAAACGATTCGTCAGTCTTCACGTTTTGGTTGAAATCACCACACATCAGAATCGGTGTATTAGAATCAACTTGCAGAAACGGTGGCACGTACTGGCTGTTGTGAACGTACGGGCCAAGTCCTTGCCATAGTAACATTCCAATGTCCTGTACACTAGTTCCTGGATGAATATATACAGCACCGAGTATTTTTTCTACATCGACTGAATTACGATTGATTGCGGAATGATTTAAACTAATTGTTTACTTAACACTAACATTTATCAATAGTAAGACATAACCTATAAACTCAGTTTCTTAGATTATTCTAACTATTAATCAATCAATCATAGTTTATGATAATGGAATATCAGTGTACAATTATTTACCTTTATTGTTGTAGTTGTTGTAAATGACGAATCTAATCACTCCACAATCACTACAGACACAGCTGACGATACTTTAACCACATGTGTGAACTTGTATTATGACGCTTTCTTTCTTTTGCTCCAACACCAAGAACGCACGAGAAGGACAGAGACGCAAGCAGTCACCGATTCAACGCGACTAATTCTCGAATGCTGCGCGCGCAGCGCACCGATTATGCTTGAGTGGGAGAGAGACGGCATTCAGCGGTCCGGCGTGCCTCTCTCTCGGTCATGACTCACTGTAACAGACGTGAGCGGGCGTTATATTTTTCCGTGCATGCCACGGAGCCGCAACCTAATTTAAGACGTTGTCACGTCGAAAATGACTTCTTTACACTTTCGTTGTGCACTGGCAACAGAGCTGTTAGAAGATCATTGTGATCAACACACATCATCTAAAGAGTATGTTTGTAAACCCAAAAATCCTCTGCACTCGTCACGAAGTCACTATCCATTCTATATTTCAGACGATAAGTAGAAAAGAAAGCGTTGCACTGAATGTTATTCCAAAAAACAAAGGAAGGCAACATTCTTCATGTGCAAACATTGTGGTAACCTTCCACTGTGTGCGGTACCTTGCTTCCAAAAGTACCACGAATAACGGTATGATCAGGTGAAATACCCTATCCTTCGGAGGAGGATTACCGAGAAAGCCAGACTAATCAACTATGGCTAAGTACGGCAAAATTTTTGGTTTGTCATGTGAATTGCCAATCCCTCTGTGCTCATCTCAGCGAATTCCGGCAGCACTTCCTATCTAACTACTATCACCTTATCTGCACGAGTGAAACCTGGCTAAAACCGGAAGTTTCGGACTCATTTGTAAATCTTCCGGGCTATTACCTCTTGAACTGTGAACGTGTTGGAAAAAACGGCGCGGGAGATGGCATTTTTGTGCACTGCAGTTTGCGCGTGGAAGTGCTCGCTATATCACCAGGAAAGTATTGTAGAAAGCCTGAGTTCCTGATTGCTAGTGTCACTGTTCCTGGGTCTCTGAGCTTATCGCTTGCTGTAGTCTATCGGCCCCCGAAATACGGACTCTTGAGGCGATTTGTGGATGAAATTGAAACTATTATTCAGGATTATCCTCAGACGCTCCTACTTGAAGATTTCAACTATGATCCTGCAATTCCTTCGGCTGATTCCTCGCAACTAACCTGTTTCATAAGATTAAACAACCTTCACCTGGTACCGTTCGCATGCACACATCACCGAGCCACTTATGAAACACCAATCGATTATTGTATTGTTAGCTCGATTTCCAAAATTATAGACTTCGGACAATATCCCGTCGCTTTCCTATCCGCACATGATCTTGTCTACGTTCAGTACGATTTACTAGTACAGAGGCAGACGCCATCCTCATGAGACAGAAGAGAAGGAACTCTGCAAAAATTTTGCTTAAATAGACTGGAAGCCATTCTACGAGATGCAAACAACGGACGGATAAGTTAACTTTTTAAAAGCAGCTATGACCGAAGTTTTTGACCACTATGCTCCTGTTAAAAAAATTACAGTCAAGCGCCGCCCTGCTCCTTGCCTTACAGCTGAATTACGGGCGCTTATGCGTCGTCGTGACCGACTGCGACGTGCCTTTATGAAGGCCAAATACAACAGGTGTCACGTATATGAACAATTCAGGTTAGCTCGTAACGAAGTAAAAAAAGCCATCGAACAATCTCAACAAGCCTATTATCATGCGAGCTTCATTTCGGCGAGAAAACCGGCTGTGACGTGTTCGCAAACTTGCTCTTCTTCCGGGGAGGAAATAGCAAACTCATCTTGCTTTCCACCTAGATGCTTTAAATGCACAATTTCTCACGGCGAATACCTCAAGGAATCTGGGCGTTCGAGATATGGCTGAATATGTATTGCCTGGCCTAGAATCTTCAATCAAATTCTTCATCTGTTAAACCACGCCTTAATGCAATCTGAATTCCCTAAAGAATAGAAGAAAGCACTTATATGTCTTATTCCGAAGCAAAAACTGCCAGTGGCCTTGGAAGATTACAGGCTTGTCTCCTTACTTTGCAACTTCTCGAAAATTATTGAACATGTGGTAGTAGAATAGGTAATACGCTTCCTGACGATAAACAACCTATGTGACCCACTTCAGTCGGCGTTCAAAAAGCACCATAGTTTCCAGACGGCACTATTGCGTATCGTGGATGATATGCGAATCGCCATTGATAGCCGTATGGTGACGGTTCTGGTACTTTTCGATCTGTCTAAAGCCTTTGACTGCGTACCACATGACTTATTGCTCGAAAAGTTAGTCCTACTGCGTTTCTCCAGAAGTTCTGTTGCATGGTTTCCTGCTTACCTCGCTGGGCGTTCCCAGGCGGTGCTTGATGGTGATAGAAACAAATAGACATGGGGATATCTACGATCTGGTGTTCCACAGGGCTCTGTCTTGGGACCACTTCTTTTCTCTATTTTTGTACAAGACCTCCGCACGGTAATAACTGAGTGCAAATACAGCATTTACGCTGATGACCTTCAGATATACTTACATTGCTATCCGTCGGAAATAACTGATGCAATTGCTAAGATAAATCTCGAAATAACATCCATCTGCAACTGGGCGACAAATTCGGGTCTGAAGATCAATTCCTCCAAAACAAAAGCGTTAATGGTTGGTACATCTTGTTACCTGGCACAGTTGGATGCTGCATCACCTCCGTCTGCCCAAGTAAGATTAGACAAAATCCCTTGGTCAAAATCCGTCACTTCTTTGGGAATCTGCATTGAACGCACACTCTCTTGGTGCGAACATACTACGAGAGTAGTTGCAAAAATGAACGCCCCGACATACCAACTCAAGTTGAGTCGCAGTTTATTGCCCACTGCGGTTCGCAAGCTGCTAGTGGCGGCGCTTGTTTTGCCACATCTGGGCTACGGCTGTCTATTACTCACGGACATTACTGATGAGTTAAACCTCAAATTACAGCACGCTCTAAATAGTGGAGTTCGTTTCATCTTCGGCGTCTGACACGATCAACACAAAACGCCGTATTATTCTATGCTAAGGTGGTTGAAGGTTGCTTATCGTCGAAACCTATCAGTAGCCTCTTTTATATTTGGCCTGTGCCTATATGAGGAACCGATGTACCTATTAAAACTTTTCAAAAGACCCAGGCATTTTTATTCCAGGCAAATTCGCCGACCCTTACGAAGCGGTGATTTCGAAATACCTAATTGTCGCACAAATTAGTTTTTTAAATCTCTTACCACACCAGCGAGCTATTTGTGGAACGGTATTGAATATGATACCAGAGCGTGTAACTCGATTGGGAGTTTCAAACGTGGCACGTTTCAATTAGGGGGGGGGGGGCACGAAATAAACACAGAATCTCTCTCTCTCTCTCTCTCTCTCTCTCTCTCTCTCTCTCTCTCTCTCTCTCTCTCTCTCTCTCTCTCTCTCTCTCTCTCTCTCTCGCTCCCTCCCTCCCTCCCTTCCTCCCTTTATTTTACTTACTAACTAACTTTACCAGGAACAAAGTGATTACACGGAACAAAATTACTACACGGAACACAAATTACTACCTCTCATCCTGACTGCTTTCTCACTTCACGAAACATATTAGAAGTGTTTCGTCCGACTAAGCTGCGGCCCGAATTGCGCTTACAGGGCATTTGAACACACCCCTAACATACATTTTTTGGACACCCACATAACACTTCATAAACATACACATACACACCACACACACACTTTTATTTTTATTATATAGAATCGATTTGGACAAAAGCTTTGTAACCCACGATCGTTCTTGTAAGAGAGGGAGTGTCACGGTCCAGCACGACTCCTATTCCCAAACCCAGTCTCACGCCCTCATATCACTATCAACCGTTTCCCACAGCTAAACCTCAACGCTCACCTAAACCTAATCTTTCTTCCTAGAAATCCTCATCAGCAATGCTCTCCCTCTCCTCTCTCCTCTGAGTCCCATTGTTCCTGAGCCCACGCGCTTCGTTACACTCGCGCGTAGCATCCCCTCCATCTTTCTTAGGCCCCTTAGCTTAACTACGCTTCCTTCCGGTGGACCAAGAGCAGCAAGTCAATCTCCGAGTCTCCAACCATAACAACGTTCACTCCTTCAACCATTGGTTCTCGCTAATAAACATAACATCTTAACTACAATCGTCCTCGTACTCATTTCGACCCTAATCAGTAATACCTCGCCCATCCTTTAAACCATCCGGTCGACCGTCACAAATTTATAGGGAACTCATAAATTCCTTTTACTAACGATTAAATACTTCAAATACGCAGCAAATAAAAAATTGTCAAACTAATCGTCTTCAAAGACAACGGGGTTGCTACATTTTCCGGTGCCATCTGAAGTCCGCTATTTTCGAGGAAGCTTCTCAAGAGAGTCACAGATCTTTCACTCAATGTAATAGCCGCGGGTATACTGTGTTTCCCTGTAAACAATAACGTCATCAGCAAGTGGAGCAATTTTGCATCGGTCAATAACATTTAATTCTAATTTTGTTATATACAGGGTGAGGCACTCAAAGTGTTACAGAGCAATAGCACTCAAACTATTGGTCATATCCAAAAATGTCTCAGACAAAAGTTTCGAGAAAGCCGTCATACTGGACCACCCTATTCTTTTATCGGTGGAGGCGCTAAAGCTAAGTCAAGGTCAACGCCACTTTTTAAAATGGAATGGTACATTTTTTCTTTAACCATCTTTTGCAGCACCTCATGCCGCATAAAAAACATTAGGAGGTCAAAGTCGTTCAATGTCATTCAAGGTCAGTATCGATGATACAAATCTAAATATCTCGGACCACTACCAAATATTTGGTAGTTGATCCGAGATATATAGTTTTGTATTTCATGTTAATAGGTGACCTTGAATGACCTTGAACGACTTTGACCCCGTATGTTTTTATGCGGCTTGAGGTACTCCACAAGATGGTTGAAGAAAAAATGTACCATTCTATTTGAAAAAGTGGAGTTGACCTTAACGTAGCTTCAGTGCCTCCACCGATGAAAAAATAGGATGGTCCAGTGTGACGGCTGTCTCGAACACTGAAACTTTTGTCTGAAACATTTTTGGATATGATCAATAGTTTGAGTGCTATTCCGCTGTAACACTTGATGTGCCTCACCCTGAATATGGTGTGCCAAACAGGGCTCAACACGCTTCCCTGTGGTGGTCCTCGAAAGCTTCAAAGTGTTTTTTCTAAGTTCACAAATGTAACTGCTAGTTCCCTTGCGGACACCAAATTATATATAAATACAAGCAAGCCCAGTGGGCAGTCGAACTCTTTCAAGCGGTTGACTAAAAGATCTGCTAAAACTTTAACACAAGCATTATGAATGCCCATAAAGATGGCAATAGAGCTAATTGCCTAAGCATGATCTCGATCTCCTGAATCCGAATTGAGAATCCGACATTTTTTGTGGAATTCAAGCCACCAATTGAATCAGAAATTTATCAGTCTTTCGAATACCTTGAGAACACACGGAACCAACAATTTCAGCCTCATTTTTGTACTGTCGTTTTTAGTGGAAGGAAGGTCGAGAAAGTGGTTCCCACTATCCCGGCCAATTTTCGGAAGTCTCTTTTGTATGCTCACTAAACCAATTCGAAATCGAAATCCTTTCGTGAAATCTGACCGCAATTCATGTTAATATGAATAATGTTTTTTATAACTTCCAAAAGCAGATTGTACTCTTATTTTGTATTTCTAGATGGGCAGACCACGCAGCGTTTCTGATACCAACGCTATTCAACTGTTTCAAAAATACATCCACTACTTCAAAACAGATGATTTTCCACCGAGCAACTCACAATGTTGGAAATACATGAGTAATGAACTTGATGGCCGTTGGAAACCACATTCGGTGTACACACATGTGAGAGAGAATAAAAACGGTCATCTTGACGCAGCTCGTCGTAACTTGGGTATCGTTGTTCAATCACCCCTAAAAACTTATTCCGTCCTTGATGAGGATTTTGTCGATCAATCATTCAATAATTCGGAATCTTCCGAGTCGTCGTACCGTAATGACGAGGATGAAGATCCAGAAACTGATGTCTTCCCTTTGATTCTGTCATCTGTCGAGTGGGCATTGATAAAACCTGATGAAGCATCGAATCAAAAGAAAAAAATTGAAATCACGAAATTGGCCAAACGTTATCATGAAAGCATTTCAGAGTAAATATAATTTTTTTTGTGCGTTTATCGGAAAAGCGTCCCACATACGTTCAGAAGAAACCGATGATAATGATAACTGCACCGGTTTGACATGTCGATAATTTTTGGAATTTAAACTTGTATGTACAAGTCAAAAAATTTTAAATGTAATCGTTGGTACCGCAATCGAAAAACCCATCGAGGGTAAACTGAAATTGCTGATTGAAACACATGACACTCGTATGGATGACCACGAAGAAGTGAAACGACCACTAAATGGGGCACCACGCAAATCAGTAGCAAAAAAATGAAACGGCGAGGAGTGACGGGTTATCGACAAAATGTTCTCTCGAAAATTATGGAATTTGGTGAGAACGAACCGCCATGGATCAGCAAAAGTAACGTACTCAGCCAAGCTAAAGTGGAATAAAACAAGGAAGGTCTCGGAATAACATCGACAACGAAAATGGATATGACTTCGGACATCCAGAACATGATGCAAATTTTCGATATGCACACAACATTCGTGAAATCTGTGGAAATAAGTTTTTCGTGTTTTACTGCAGCCTGGAACAAGTTTTTATCGAAAAAGAATACTGTAGAATAAAAAAAGGTTCTTCGCAAATATATCTTGACGCTACGGGAAAAATAGTCAAAAAATTCGAAATTTTTCCAGGACACCAAACAGGTCACATTTTTCTCTACACAGTTACGATTCATTTCGAGGACAAGACTTTACCGGTTTTTTACTTAACCTTTTATATCGTTTTGACTCCGTGAATGGATTCGAGAGTGTGGAGCGACAATTCCAGGTGAAGCTACGGCTGAGCTGGGTCGTGCTCTGCTATTAGCGATGTCCGAGGCATTCAATCGTATGACTAAAAAAGAATACGTAGACGTTCTTTTTAGTTGGGCAATCAACGAAGGCCACAAACTGCCTCGTCCGTTTAACACGGTGATGAGAGCAGATGGCGCACACCAGATGGCCGCGGTTGCCAGATGGAAATGCATTCAAAATTTGCGTCACCCCATCGGGAAGGGATTTCATCTCCGTACAGTCGCGTTGATGATTGACTGCCAAACGATCAGAGAGTTCGAGAATATTTTCCATTTAACTTCTATCGTTCCTCTCTATCTCGATCAGAATCAACAAAGCATGGCGTCAGAAAAAGCCATTTCCGTTTTTGAAGCCAGGCGTCTCTTAGAAGAATCCATTGTTGAACGCCGCACAATCATCGAGAAGCTTGAGACATCTATAAGCAACATAGAACATCAGAAGGAAATTACGAGCGCTTTAAATTTACCCGATGGCAAATCCGAAAGAAATTTAACTTTGACGCATTAACAGATCAAAAGCGTAATTAGATCGTGCACACCTCTCGATCAATCAACTGTAGTCGGCAACGCCGTAAACAGTTTTTATTTTCCAGAATTTATTTAATCATTGGAACGGATCGCTAAAGAATTCCCTATATGGACAGCTGCAGGAATAGCTGCATCGCTCCCTGGTATACAATCTCATGCAACAACAACTTCACAAGTGGGATGTTTCGCGGAAATGAGGAATAGGATTTGCGATGGTATTAATTTACCGTGTTCTGCCTATCGATTTCTAGAAGAGCATATTGACGCTCTTCATCCGAAAACCAACGAGGTCGCGACAAAATTAAAACACTCAAATCACAATCACAGATTTCCGATATTGTCGTTCTCCAAAACCGATCGCAATTTCGATGTTACCCAACATCAAGAAAACTTCGCTCACGCTGAAGCGAAGTTTTCTTCGCTTCAGCGTGAAAACTTCGAAGTTTCAACTTCGAGTAGTGGGAGTTGAAACTCCGACTACTCGAACTATTCTGACTGAAAAGCCAACATTTATTTTGAAGCACAATATCAAGAAATCTCAGCATCATGAAAATGTTGGTCACGATTCGACTCCGACTTCTCCAACTATTCTCACGGAAAAACCGAAATTTTTTGCAAAACAAAATACATCAATTCCGGTATCTACGTTTATCGAGCCACGTCCGGAACGTGTATCATCTTTCATACGAAATCTCGCTCCTGGTCGGCATTCAGCACGTGAATCAGCTGGATTAATTTGCCGCTTAACCCCTTGACTGCAAGTGACACGCATAGGGGCAAAAAGAAGTCAAGCCATTTTTGTGTCATGTCACGTGTAGGGGCATGATTCTACTGCATCGAATCGATGCAGTAGAAATAGGTTGTTTTTCAAATGCCCCTATACGTGTCATGATACAAAAATGGCCCGACTTTTTTTTGCCCCTATGCGTGTCACTCGCAGTCAAGGGGTTAACTGATAGACCTCGAATACTAAACGATTCAGACTTAGCAAGAGGCGAAGCCTGGAAAGGTTTGGTTAACGAAAAAAGCTCATTCACCAACGCAAATGAAGCATACGAGGGTGGGGTGAAAAGTTTCCGCCCTGACCAAGAAAAACGATGTTTAAAACATTTTTTTTGCTTTATTTTTCAACATAGTCTCCATCAACACTGATACATTTCTCATAACGGTGTTCTAATTTAGTTATACCAGTTTTAAACGTAGATTCGTCAAGCTCCTCAAAATACTGATTTATAGCTTCGATAACTTCTTCGTTGCTCTTAAATCTTTTTCCGCCAAGCCATTTTTTAAGGTTAGGAAACAGGTAATAGTCGCTGGGGGCCCCCGTCTGGAGAGTAGGGAGGATGCGGCATCAATTCAAACTTCAATTCGTGAATTTTGAACATGGCAACAATCGACGAATGCGCTGGTGCGTTATCGTGATGAAACAAAACTTTTTTCTTCGCCAAATGAGGTCGTTTAATTTGCACCTCGTGCTTCCAACGTTGCAATAACTCTGCGTAGTATTGACCAGTGATAGTTTTGCTCTTTTCAAGGTAATCGATGTATATAATTCCTCTCGCATCCCAAAAAACAGTAGCTATAACCTTGTTTGCCGATAAAATTGTTTTTGCCTTCTTTGGGGTTGGTTCCCCTTTTCCAACCCACTGTTTTGACTATTCTTTACTTTCAGGAGTGTAGTGGTGGACCCATGTCTCATCAACAGTTATGAATCGACGCAAAAATTCGTTTGGAACACACCTATACAGCGCCAAATTGTCGGTAGAAATGGTTTTTCGAAGCAGTTTTTGGTCGAGCGTTAGCAAACGCGGCTTGCACCTTGCACACAGCTTTTCCATGTTCAAATGGTTGTGCAAAATATTTCGCACACGTTCAGCTGACATCCTACAGGTCTCAGCTATCTCATGCACTTTCAACCTGCGGTCTTCCAACACTATTTTATGGATTTTTTCTATCATCTCTGAAGTTGTGACTTCAACGGGCTGTCCTGAGCGAGGCTCGTCAGAGGTGCTCACACGATCCATTTTAAATTCAGAAACCCACTGCTTAATAGTTGAATATGATGGGAAGGAGTCTTCTAGTGCTGAATCCATCTCTTCTTTTATTTGTTTTGGTGTACAACCTTTCAAATGGAAGTATTTGATGACAGCACGTTTTTCCAATTTTTCCATTTTTACGAAAACAATGGAAGCGTCTCGCGCAATGTGCTCTCAAACGCAAACTAACGTAGCGATTGGGCTGAAACTGTAAATACAAGCTCGGTAGGAATGGTACTGTAGGACGCCGCTCCAAAACTAGACCTAGTGGCACCATCTCTTGGTCAGACCGGAAACTTTTGACCCCACCCTCGTATATCGAAGATCACAATGTTGAACACGTATTGATTAAAGAGATTGATCAGAACATCTTGAGCGAAAGCGTTGATTCCAACGCGGATACTAACAAGGGGTCCTTACAGGCTGTCACTCACGGATTTGATAAGTCTCAGATATGTTGTAAACGGACCTACCCTGAGTACCTGAGTAAAGGGATTTTATACAACCCTCGTTAGTTTTCGAGAAAAAAAGTTCGAAAATTTAGCTTGTAGCTACTATACCGGTACGGTTGCACCTTTGTCGAACCAGCGGGCGTAGCCCAGTGGGCAAGGTTCCTGGCTCTGACGCTCGAGGTCCAGGGTTCGAGTCCCGTGGTGGCGTTTTTTCCACAAAATATAAATAAATTCGATGGATGATGCAAAACCGTCTAATTATTTATTGTTATTTTATTTAGTTAAATAAAAATGTATTCATTTAAAAAAAAATTTTACTTTCCATTTTTCTTTAATTATTTATTATTATTTTATTTTTCACGCAGAAAAAAAAGAGAGGAAGAAATTATAACATCTTTCACAAGAAAATGCTGTTTATTTTTCATTATAATATACAGGTTTTTCTTACTCGCTATCACTGTGGTCGCTTGTTACATCAGAATAATATTGCAGTTGCTATTTGTCGTAAAAGCAAACAAAACACAAGACCAAAGAGCAACGCGCACATTGTATAAAGGCCTTGCAGGCCTTTATACAAAACTCCCTACGCCTGCAAGGCGCAGGGAGTTTTGAGCAGCATTATTGGAAAACATACTTGATTGACATTTAAAAACAGCGGTCTTTCCTCAATTAACTTCGATGCAAACCACGCATATTTAATCATCGGCCCGAATGCAGGTGCGCTTAATTGATGAAGAATCAAAGAATGAATTTGTATGGAATCTTCCCTTGACACAATTTCTCTGTTATTTTTTAACAAATCGGCGTGCACTTGGGCGGTATGACTTTAATACTGGATGTACATGCCTTCTTCTCGTCTACAGAGATGTGATCGTAAAGCGTTTGATTAGTTTGCCCTCCCCACGAATCGGTACTGAATAGATTTTTCTTTTGTTTCACGTAGGGAAGAATGAAAGATTTCAAGAACTCTTCATACAATTGTTTTGTAAACTTTCCTGATTTTGTGCAGGTCACAATAACATTTCTGAATTTATCAGTCAACGCGTCGATCTTTTTTTTCACAATCGGACCAAACCTTCCTGATGGCTCCTGCATGCATAAAATTCTAGAGCTGAGAGCGCTACCTATTTCGCCATTCTAACACGTGTGTAAACTTTCTTATTTTTTCCTATCTTTATCAGTCTAATTCTATTGTAAAGAATGTCAATAATTTTATGTATGATTTTGAAAGTTGCATCACTGCAATGCAACAATAATTATGATTTAACGCTGATTTTTTTCCCATCTAGGGCCGTTGCACACGGTATATTTTCTACGTACAGACCACGCGATCCAAACGCGATACATACTTGATCTATATGCGTGTTGTGCAAAGGCCCTTAGGCTGTGAAAACAACTCACACGCATGTAATTTCGACAAAAATAGTAAATTGACTTTTATTCTTATTTATATGTTATATACATTTATAGAAATGGATATATATATATATATATATATATATATATATATATATATATATCAGTCATCTTAAGGGACAACACCACTGTGACGGCTTCAAAAAATCGATTTTTTGAAAACCATCTAGAAAAAACTAAAATACATTTAAGATTAAGATGCCGTTGGACCCAGGTCGAAAAAATAATTATTTTCGGAGATATTGAATATTTTGTGGAGCGGTGCAGCGCTCCGTGACGCTCGGGGTCCCGCGCAGCTGCGCGCCTCAGGGTCGGCAGGTATACCGGGCCTTTCCCAGGTCCTGCGGGTCTTTCCCAGATATTCTTTTGTCTCCCTTCACAAAAACCGGCTATTGTTATAAATATAGTTTCGAAAACAAGCCATAGGTGGCGATAATTGAAAAATGTTCAAGGCAGGTATAGGGATAGCGTCATAGCGTCAGTTTGCGAATAGAAGCGACGCTACTCTTGTCTAAACGATCCAAATCGTTTCGTTTATAAATATCGAACGCTCAGAATTATTCTTTGCACATCGAAATGGATAATCCGAAAGTGTACGCGGGGAAAAAGGGAACAAAACGAAGCTATGTGACGAGGAGTCAAACGAAAATTTCGAATCGAAAACCTCCGAACCGTTATAGCTCCGAAAATAATTCTGCAGAGTATGTGAGCACGTCGGCGAAAAAATAAAAATCGTCCGACGATTTAGAGGTCGGTGTTACTAACGATTTCGGTTATCGTATAGTACACCTCGTCAATGCATTGAACATTATATCGACGTTAGTGAAGTGCAAAGTGTGTGATCGGGATATAAAGTTTACTGAAAAAAGTTTGCACGGACTCGGATTCAAAATCGAGGTCGATTGCGGCCATTGTGAAAAAGTGCAAATCAATTCGTGTCCTATGATTGACAATGCATACGAAATAAATCGTCGGATCGTATTCAGTATGCGTCTTCTTGGCGTCGGTTTGAATGGCCTGATGAAGTTTTGTGCATTTATGGACCTACCGCGCCCCATATTTCAGTCTTTCTACGATCGAATCTTAAATTCGATTTCGATTGCCACTAAAGCTGTGAGCACAGTGAGCAAACAAAAGGCTGCACTTGAGGAGGAGACAATTTCGTTGGAAAATGGGGTGGAGGACGGAATTATCGTTTCAGGCGACGGATCGTGGCGTAAGCGCGGTTTCAGCTCGCTTTTCAGCATAACATCGCTAATCGGCTAGTGCACTAAAAAAGTGATCGACGTTATGGTGAAATCGAAATATTGCAAAGCTTGCGAGCATGGGGAAAAAAAAGAAAGCACCGCGGAGTACAGGGAATGGAAAAGTACCCACGACGATGAGTGCCAGGCGAACCATAGCGGCTCCTCCGGAAAAATGGAAGTCGACTCAGCTGTCGAAATGTTTCAACGGTCTGAAGAGCTCTATGGCATAAAATATAAATATTGTATTGGTGACGGCGATTCTAAAACGTTTCTGGGCCTATCGAATAGCGATCCATACGCTGGTTTCGAGATAAAAAAAAGAGTGCATCGATCATGTCCAAAAACGTATGGGGACGCGCCTCCGCGAAATCGTGAAAAAACAAAAAGGATTGTCTGGCAGAGGAAAGTTCACCGGAAAATTGATTGACGAGTTGAGCACATATTACGGCTTGGCTATTCGGAAGAAGAGCGATGATGTTGAAAAAATGAGGAAGGCAATTTGGGCAACTATCAAACATAAAATATTCACAGATAGTGAGCCACAACATGACGATTGCCCAGAGGGAGCCGAGTCGTGGTGTTCGTGGCAGCGAGCGGTCGCAAGCGGTAATATTTCTGAATATCGCCATAAGCCGCCTCTTCCTGAGGAACTATTGGAGGCAATTACGCCAGTCTTCGAAAATTTGAGCAGAGACGATTTGCTGCAGCATTGTTTGGGCGGCTTCACGCAAAACAACAACGAAAGCTACAACAAATCAGTTTGGGCAATAGCCCCCAAGTGTTAGTCCGGGAGCAAAAAAATCGTCGATATTGCAGCTGATATCGCGGTATTATTATTCAATGATGGCCTGAGAAGCCTCATGAAAGTTTTGGAGACGTTGGGGATAACTATCGGCCCAAATTGTTTCAATTTTTGCGTTGAAACCGACGCAGCGCGGATCGAGCTGGCGGAGCGCTCGCTCACAGACGCTGCAAAAGAGGCAAGAAGAGCCTCTACAAGTTCGAGAAAAGATGCTAGGGACAATGATTTGTTTCTTGAAGGCCAGCTATATGGTGCCGGCATCGCTGATTAAGGGTAAACATTTTTTTTTCCAATTTATCGCATAAATCAACAAACCCAAAACTTTGAACGCGTTTTTGTCAAAACCACTTTTTTGAGTGCGGCACGCAGCAGAACTCGAGCAATTTTTATCCGATCGACTTCAAATTTGAACTGCATTAATAAAACTAGATTATCTAAAGAAGTACATAGGATTTTTTCGATATCTCAATAATAAAAAAAGTTATAGCTTATTTTCGACGAGAAATTTTGCTCGAAAATCGTCCTTTAATTTCAAAAGCGTGCCTATTTTTTAAAAATCAATATTTTTTCAAATCCCTATGTACTTCTCTTCGAAATATCATATTATTAACGAAAACACTCGGTATTTTTTTTCAGATCGACTTTGAAGAGAGTTCTGCTGCGTGCCACGAACCACTGCAGAGGCAACAGTACCTGACGCGGGAGCTTCCCCAGCGTCACCATGGGGCGTGAAAAATTTGAAATTTTTTTTTTATGTATCTTCAATAAACAACGAACAAAACAAAAAAAAAATTCGAACATCTTTTTTTTCCCACAAAAAAAAATTCTTGAAAAATGGCGAAAAACAGGGGGTCACAGTGGTGTTGTCTCTTAAGTTCTACCAGTAAGAATAGTTCGAATTATGTATTATTAAATAATATCGCTTCAGTTCGTTTGTACAGTCCAACCTCTGAATACGAAACCCGGCAATAAGAAACTTTCCCCAGTTTCCCACTCGAGCGCTTCCCCCACTCCGACTCGAACTCCGAGCTCGAGATATTTGTGTGCGGGTCCTCTGGTTAAGAAACCAGCCTGGGAGAGATTATTCGGGCAAAATAGAGTGAACGTTGTGGGTGTAAATTGATGTGTGCATGCGTGCGTGAGTATGTGTGTGTGCGTGTGTGAATGTAACAAAAAATCTACAAGATGATTAGAAATTTGTTGTATTCATTAAAAAGATACGTATATGTGTTGACTTCATATAAAATGTACTACAGTCTGATCTCTTACGCTTCTTTACAGTTACGGTCATTTTATGACAGTTAATAGTAATTCAGATACAGTAGTATACAATAATATTCAATAGTATGTAAATTAACGTGAAACAAAAATTCGCTAAATAAATGTCTACGCGCAGTCGAAAACGTTTTTGCATGGGCGATGTGAATACTAAGTTGCAACTCGTTTGAGCGAGTTTCTTGTTGAGAGGATCGCATGCGGAAAAGAGTGAGAGGTAGTGAGTGCAGAGGGCGCGCTTGGTGGGGGTACGCGATATATAAGAAAAACTCTTTCCTTTGGGGGCTTTTGGTTTCTTATTCGTAGATCGGACTGTATATAAACAATTAGTCCATGTTGATTACCTACTGGCGGAGTGTAGATTATTCGAATTCATGTGGTTTATATCGCAGACATCAATAAAACCTAACCTCAAAATCTTGATTCGCCAAGTACGGCTG
Source organism: Ophion obscuratus (assembly GCA_964007375.1). Lineage (NCBI taxonomy): Eukaryota > Metazoa > Arthropoda > Insecta > Hymenoptera > Ichneumonidae > Ophion > Ophion obscuratus. The sequence continues at coordinate 51,471,920 of OZ023314.1, forward strand.
CACTGATCCGGCCGACATCCGATGCAGATCAGGCGTGCCGTAACACGGCATCTATCGACGCCATATTACGGCGGCATACAGGCTACCCTACTTCGGCCTGCCCTGTTGCAAAGGACCGATAGGATCCGGTAGCGAACAATAAAAATCCGATACATTGCTGTTTGGTCGATTGGCAGCACAGATAGCGGATTTTCGTATTTTATCTGGACTCATTGGAATGTTCGCATATACGATTTCTATTTGGATAAACCGATATGGAATGTATCAGATTCTATTGTTGTTATGAACAAGATGGGATCTATAGGGAATAACGTATGTGCGATCTACTGCATCAAATCTGCATTTTACACTGATCGACAAGTTGCGTGCATTTATCAGCAGCTACGGATTTGATTTGAATATTTTTCTAATTGTATTTCCACAAGTTATAAATTTATAAGTTTCAAATGGACTTGACCGTTTGGAAGCGAATGTACATAAAACGGGGAAGTCCACGATTTTTAGCTATCAGATCTCGAATGCAAAAACTGATACGTATGAAACTGTACTTATTTCGCCTTATGAGAAATGACAGATATATTAGGACCATGTTTTGTATGGGACAGAATTTGTGATTCCATGGACAAAAACGCATCATTTTCCGATAAACATGTACATTTTCAATATGATTGAATCAGATATTTCAGACAAGTCACTTCATCAGCAGTAATTGGTATTGACTGATTAACATTTAATGGGGATATACAGATTCAACGATCTTATTGATAAATATGGGTTTAACCTGTATATGTTTTAATGAGAGTTTCCAAACTTATCCAGGGTGAAGAGAGAATATTTCAGGTAGGGCTCTATATGGATTATCTAATGCAAAACTGACCTTTAAGTCTATGTGAATGCATATGTTGATGCAGATTATAATGTATCTGCCCGACTCGGCATTTATTCGTACAGTCAAAGATTCAGCTTAATAATGAAGCTCGGGTGCTTGTATGCAAATATGAGTCAAACTTATACCCGTTCGAATCTTGTATCTATCTTAAATTGGTGTTTTCCACCCTATGCAGACTTGAGTGATAATGCTTCGGTCGGTCTATATATGGATATCCAATAAAAAAATGGCATCTGCGTCTATGGTAATGTATACGTAAGTACAAAACTAGTCTATTTGTGCACATATGTATTTATTTGCATTGTAAAAGATTCAGCCTCAGAATCGGGTCTGCTTCACGTGAAATAGCCTCTTTGTTACAAAAAACATAGAAAGCGTTTACGGTTTTCATTATTTTGTTTACATTTTTTGCATTTTGAAAAATGTTAAAAAAATAGAAAGAGACGGCAGTTCACACTAGTACGTGGGTATACTTCCGAAAAGCCAATACCCTTTGTCTATCTAAAATTTTGCACAGATTTTTAGTTGCTACATTTCACGGTCAAGATTTTTACCGTAACATTTTGTTTCTACTGAATATCCAATTCATGCTAAAAAATGCAATAAAAAATTCAAAAACTAGACTAATGCGAAGAGTAATACAAAAACTAAAAAAATCCCAATACTGCCTCTACAGTGTAGCTGAGTGTTAACCGATTTAATGTATCCTCACTCTGAGTTATGTGCATAGGAAAAAACCGATTCACACAGTTAAATGATTGGCCCGTATTTACTGATGAAAACCGACGCCCACTCTTGAGAGTGAAACATTTACAATAGTAGTACATACCTAAGGAAAAAACCAATAAAAATGAATAAATAAAAATACAAGTACATGCAAATAGGTGCGGATATCAAATAATCTCCAAATACGAATACATTCTCCTACAGTAAAAGGTAAGTTTTCGATCTGAAAAGTCGAGTAGGTTCAGACAAAAAATAATTGCGAATACGTATACATTCTCGTACAGCTAAAGATAAGCTTTCGATCTGAAAAGTCACATACAAACTGATTGCTGTCAAATTTCGATTGTAGCATATAACCTATACGAACTATAATTGGTTTCTGCCGATTAGTACCAATAGAATTCCAGTTTGTGAGTGCAAGTTCATTCTGTTAGAATGTAATGGACATTTTAAAGTAATCTGCTGTTGTAGATTAATTACGATTGAAATTTAAAAGGTATCTGCATTTACAAATTGAACTACGCGGAACCGTTTTCGGATTTTATAGGTAATCTATGGGCACCGTAGATACGTACAAAACCCGATAGAATCATATATTTCAAAAAGTCGTCAATCCTATCGGAATTCATAAGCGTTTCCGAGGACAAGAACACATCATTTTCCGATAGTATTTCTTTTTTTATTGGTTTGTATCGGTTCTTTGCAACAGGGTGTTTAGGGTGCCCCCTCGCGACCGTACTAAGGTTCTACCGATCCGGTCCATCCACAGCACAGATCAAGCCTGCCGTAACCTGACTTCCATGGACGCCATATTACGGCCACATACAGGCTACCGTACTTGGCCTTGTTCAGAGTGCCTACTCGCGCCCGGACTAAGTTTCCACTGGTTCGGGGGACTTCCGGCACTAATCAGACGTGCCGTACTACGGTATTACGGACCGCAGCTCGATAGCGGCCTGATCAGTCTTCAGGCTACCGGATCAACATTTCTAGTAGGGTAAGTAGCATATTTCCTTCAGTATTTCCCCTTTTAGCGTTTCGACCCGCCAGGTTCTCAAATTTTCTCCTTCTTTTCCCCCTCTCCATCTGTCCACCGCCTTCATCCAGTTCCTGTTAATTTTCTCCCTTGCTTTCTCACATTTCCAAATGTGTTCCAGTGTTTCTTCTTCTTTTCCACATACTCCGCACATCCAGTTCCCATACTCCCTTTCCCCGCTTTTCCTATGTTACCTCACTTGAGTCTTGCCCAGTCTTCCTTCGCTGTTCCTGCCGTCCCCTCCTCCCCCCAGTATTTTTCCCTTCCTGGCTTCTCTTTTATCTCCTTGTAGTCCTTACTGAACGTGGACCTGTCGTCACCTTCCTAGTCTTTTTGGATGTCTTGATCCCTTTTATTTTCCACACCTTCTAAGATCTTTCTGATTTCTCTTATACTTCCTCCATCTCTCATCAGCTTCGCAATCCTCCCTTCCCCTACCTCCTGCATCGCATCCCGCAGTCACCCCCCCCCCCATTCCGACTCCTTTCCATTTAATATATCCCTGATTTCCTCTCTTAGGCAAATCTTTGGCCATCTTTCATTCCCCATGTCCATTACCCGTAGCAGATAGTCGCTAGCTCTTCGCCTTGCCTCTAACTGCATGATCCTCTTATCTGCCTCCATCTTCCATAAATAATTTGGCGTATTTCATGACACCCCCATCGTCATCTTTACATTTCTTCCTCGTAGCTTTTCTACTTTTTCCCTCCTTTTCCACCCCGTATAACACTCCCGCCTTTACCAGTGAGTCCATGAGCTGCAACCTATATTTAAGTCCGTCTATTTTTGCCCTTTTCAGCACCCCCCTAAATATTAAAACTTCTTTACTACCTCTAATTTCTTCCCTTTGCCCCCCCCCCCCCCCCCCACTTTAAACACCATGGTCTTTGTTTTTTCTACATTGACTTCCATCTTTGTTTCTTTCTCAAACCTTTCCAGACCCCTCAGCATCCCCCCTCGATTCCTCTTCCTCCTCCGCCACCAGAGCTATGTTGTCGGCATACTTCAGTGCGTAAAACTGTTTTCCTCCCATAACTGTCCCTTTCACCCCTTTTTTCTCCCATTCCTCATTGGTGTCATCCAGTGTCAAGCTAAACAGTCGGGATTAGTGGGCATCCCTGTCTTACCCTTTTTCTCATTACAAATTGTTCCGATATTCCCTCTTTTGTTGTTACCTCATTTGTCGTCGCCTCGTATATCCCCTTTATCATTTTCTGCATTTTTCCTTTGATCCCCTTCTTCCAAAGTTGCCTAAGCTTTATTAGTCTGTTGGTCTTGTCGAACGCCGCCTTGAAGTCGACAAAAGCAATAAAAAGCTTCCCCTCAGTTTATTATTGATAATGGTATTCAAGATGAATATGTGGTCTCTCGTTTCCCTGTTTGCCCTAAGTCCTGCCTGACTCTCCCTCACAATTGTTTCTCTCTCCACCCATCTATCAATTCTTTTGATCATTATTCCCGCCAAGATTTTGTAGCCTATGTTTAATAATGACTTGTGAAATGGGAAGATTCTCGCCGTCTCCCACTTTACGGGCATTTTCCCGTCCCTCCAGATACCGTTCAATTTCTTCCATATTTCCTCTTTCGCTTTGATCGACAGATTCTTTACGAATTTCGTTGTGATCCCATCCTCCCCCACCGCCCTTCTGTATTTCAACCTGTTGTCCGCGCATTTCATACGGCCAATCTATCCCGTCACTTTCTCCGGAACGATCGTCTGGCCGATAGACGATCGGAGCGCCGAAGCGCCATGTGTCCATGGCTGGTCGTGTCCGGAGGCCCCCTCAGCAATCCCTCCAGGGCATGTCTCCAGCAACGAGCTCCCTCGACGAGTCCTTCGACGACCGATGGCTTCCTCCGAAGAAAGTGCACCCTCGCCGGGGATGTCTCGTGCGACGCAACGGCGTGCCCCTCTGAGGAGAGTTCTCCCGAAGGAACCGTACCCTGCCACTGCGCCTGGAAGGGTCAAGAAATGATGAAAACCTCGCTGTTGACAATGTCGACACCCGGCATTCATCCCCACGATTTATTTCCCTTATCACCTTGTAAATAAATCCCCTCCCTGTATCCCCTCCCCATCGAGTCATGAATCCCGCTTTTCCCTTTTGTATTATATAACGCCCGGAAACAACCCCACCCCCTCACAATTACCGTTATTAGCTTTTGCTTGTATTTTTGTTATTATAGATACAAATAACTTACCGGCGTACGCAGATTCCGCGAACATGCACGCGGGCAAAAACCCTCGACGTCCGCCCGTAATACACCTAGAAAGGAAAAAAATCACACACACAAAACGTATCACCAAAAGCTTGCGAAGAAATTATTAGGAGTACAACTTTGCAGTGACCGTTTTACTTAGAGAGCCACTGCGGCCGAAGTAGTGGCCCTAGCTCAATGAAAAAAGTGGCATTTTAAACTAGAGGCTCTGCCAATGTAAACAATTTAAAAAAGCTAACGGATACGTGTATGCATTATAAAGTTATTGGCACTCAAACATGGCAACCTACGAGCCGAATTCTCAGCATTTGCGGGAACTGCTCCAAAGACAACAAAGGAAGGGATTTTTGCACCGGATTGTGACTGGAGATGAAAAGTGGGTTTACTACGATAATCCTAAACGCCGAAAATCATGGGGACTGCCTGGTCGTATTCCGTCATCGACGACCAAACCGAATATTCACGGATCCAAAGTGATGCTGTGTATCTGGTGGGACCAGCTGGGCGTTGTGTACTATGAGCTGCTCAAACCATCCGAAACCATCACAGGGGAACTCTACCGACGTCAGTTGATGCGCTTAAGTAAGGCACTCAAAGAGAAACGGCCACCATTCAACGAAAGACATGACAAGGTGATACTGCAGCATGACAATGCCCGACCCCATGTTGCAAATGTCGTGAAAAAGTACGTGGAAACGCTGAAATGGGAGGTTTTATCCCACCCGCCGTACTCTCCAGACATTGCCCCTTCCGACTATCACTTGTTCCGGTCAATGGCACACGATTTGGCTGACCAGCACTTCGGTACTTAAGAAGAAGTAAAAAATTCGGTCGATTCCTGGATTGCCTCCAAGGACCAAGACTTTTATCCAGCGGCGGTTTATACACTAGGCTCGCTAGGCCCGGGCCTAGGGCGCCGCGGCAAAGGGGGCACCGCGCGTCGGCGGAATCCGCAAGTACGTGCGCCCCTTCTTATCTCGCCCCCTTATGATCACCAAGCGGCACGGCCGGCGGGGCGGAGGGGGGGGGCGCTAACTTTCTCAGGCCTAGGGCGCTAATTTTCGTAAACCGGCCCTGCTTTTATCGACGCGGAATTCGAATGCTACCTGAAAGATGGGCCGAGGTCGTAGCTAGCGACGGGCAGTACTTTGATTAAAAAATATGTAGCCACTTTTTTTATAATAAGGCCTTAAACTTTTGAAAAAAACGGTCACTGCAAAGTTGTACTCCCAATAAAACTGGCAAAGAAAGAAATGTACGGCTCGGCTCATGGAGACTAGAGTAAAGGAGCCCGAACACAATGCTGGCGAAATGGTTGTGAAAGTGATGAATGATCCGCGGATTGTACCCGCCTGGCGGCGCTACCACTGCTGGCTCCGTCCGCGCGGTGATTTTGAATCGTCGATTCGCAAGTTGTCGTATATTTGTTTCTTATTAGCGCAGTTTATAATACTGAAGAGTAATATTGATATGCTTTTGTTTAAATTATGAAATGATAATATATCAGTAATTTTTTACTTGGAGGTGATCTATACTGTAAATGCTTTATTTGTATACGGTGACACGTACGATTAAACAGCCATAATGTGAATATTGCATACTGGATTTTCAAGAAAAATATTTTTTTTCGTCGCTACAAAAAGAAATAATAAAATATATAATTTACATCGAACCTCAAATCAACCAACAAACCAAACACATATATATAATACTCACATATATAGTAACTGACAGCAGTGCAGCCAGATCGCGCGTAAAAGTTACCCCCTCTCTAGTCTCTTACGCGCCCATCACACAATCATAGTAGCGCGTGTCCGTGAGCGAGCGACGCTCGGACGCCTTCAGCAAGAGCCGAGCACGGTCGAAGTTTCCCGACCGCGCCTTCGGCAGCTACACCAACACATGGTGAAACGAAGGCTTCGAGGGAAAAAGCAATCTGAGCGCGACTCGCGCGTGACTTCACCCGACGGCACGCGGGAGGCTTTTAGATGATTTCAATGATTATTTAGCTCTTGGTTCTCTGCGGTATTAATGTATAAAAAAAATCTATCGCGCACTCGGATCGCTTATTTTTTTAGTTTATACGTTAATTTGAATATAATAATAAATCTAAATTACAACTTATTGTTCTTATATAAAATTGTTTACGTTTCACTCACACCCGTCTTTATGTCAAATAAATTATAATTCATAAAAGTAAGCGGAAATATATTTATATTCGTATTATTATATTAATTCTCATACTTTCATCAAGCGATATAGCATTATCCTCAAAAACAAGCTCATCATCCATCCGGCCGCGAATCCTAAGTATCAGAAAGTGTACATATTCTACAAGCGATGAGATAGTCCCGTTGGTAGCGTTCCTGGCTTCGGTCCGCAGGGGTCCCTGGTGCAAATTTTTCTCCAAATTTTTCATATTTTAGTCGTATTTGAGATTTTCGGAGAAAAAATTATTTAAAACAGATTCAAGTTTTGGTCTATTTCCCAAAAACACATTTTTTTTACTGATAATTCATGATTTCTCATTTTTTCCCCGGAAATTTCGCTTTTTCCTAAGACCTGAGTGAACGGCTGCGGGCATATTCGGAGAAAAGTTAAAAATGAAAAGAAATGAGATTTTCGTAAAAAAAAACTTATTATTGTTATTTATTTCCGGAAATTTCCCTTTTTCCTATCACCTGAGTGAACGGCTGCGAAAATATTCGGAGAAAATTTAAAGATGAAAAAAAAGAGATTTTCGTGAAAAATTGTTATTATTTTTTTTCCGGAACTTTTTCTTTTTCCTATTAACCGGTGCTATGGTCTAGTGGTTAGCGTTCGAATCCCCGTCGCGTACATTTCGTTGTGAAATGTTTTTCTTCGGCATTTCGCGGCGAAATAAGACTAGTTCCACGACTGGGAGGGCGAACTCGATGACCGGCTGTATTGGTTAGGTTTTCCGCAGTTTCCCTATACCCATGACAGAAATATCATGATGAATATAATACAGAGGGGGCAGTCGGCTGCGGCCGCAAGAGCGGAGAACAGGGAGAAAGATGGAGAAAAAGGAGAAAACAGTAGAGGAAAGAAACGGGCACAATGAGGGGAAAGAATAGGTAACAAACGCGAAAAGCGTGTACCTAGGAGAAAAAAAACCAATAACAAAAAAAATTTAGATTTTCGTAAAAAAACTTATTACATTTTTTATCCCTCATAGTTCTGAGAAATAATAAATTTCCGAAATGTTTGCAAACATTATTTTCTTTAAGGGGTAACAACACTGTAACGGCCTGCCACGAAGCGTTTTAGACAAATAATACTTGGGGTAGTTATTAAGCATATATTGAAGTATATTGCAAAAAAATGTTATGGATAAATATTACTAAAATTGCGACACTGCAGCAAATTCTTCCGAGACATGTTGAACTTAAGGTGCTATGCGGCACGCATCATGACTTGTGCCAATTTTAATGTGGACAAAATATTTTTTTTTTTAAATCTAGATGAGTGTACCTAGTGAACCACGTAGGGGATTTTAGAAATATTGATTTTTGAGTAATTGCCGAATATTTGACTAAAAATGTTCATCTAGACCTAATAAAACAAATCCGCGGCCGGATGGATGATTAGCTTTTTTATGGGGATAATGCTTTATCGCTTGATGAAAGTATGAGAATTAATATAATAATACGAATATAAATATATTTCCGCTTACTTTTATGAATTATAATTTATTTGACATAAGCACGAGTGTGAGTAAAGCGTAAACAATTTTATATAAGATAAATAAGTTGTAATTTAGATTTATTATTATATTTAAATTAACGTATAAACTAAAAAAATAAGCGATCAGAGTGCGCGATACATTTTTTATGCATTAATACCGTAGAGAATCAAGAGCTAAATAAGCATTGAAATCATCTAAAAGCCTCCCGCGTGCCATCGGGTGAACTCACGCGCGAGTCGTGCTCAGATTGCTTTTTCTCTCGAAGCCTTCGTTTCGACTTGGCCGCACGTGAACGTGCTCAGTGTCCATGTGTTGGTGTAGCTGCCTAAGGCGCGGTCGGGAAACTTCGACCGTGCTCGGCTCTTTCCGAAGACGTCCGAGCGTCGCTCGCATGGAGCCTAGATACCAGGAGGTTCAGCGAGGCCTTTCAACTCGTCCCCAAAACGAGAACAAGAAATGATGGCGCTGGGGTGCTCCGCAACCTATATGTATATAGATATACGCTAAACATGGGTGTGATCTAAGACAGATCACACATGATGTACCTAACCCTCATTAGTGTTAAGGGATAACACCACTCTAGGATTTTGGAAAGACGTTTTCTTTCCTAAAAATACTTTGGTGTCATAAAAACAATACGGAATTGGTCTTGTAGCAATTTTTTTTTATTTAAAGGTTCAATTATCGCCTTGGCCGCAGCGCCTTGGAGCGCGCGCTGAGTTGCTCGTACAACTTTAAACGCGTTTTTCTCGAAACCACTTTTTTCGATCTCGGAAGACGGATTGCTCGACCACCTTTGCATGCATCGATTTCGAGGTTGAAATTTTGACAGCAGCTTCACAATTATATTCTTTATGGGAGTACGTATCCGTTTTTTGATTAAATGTAAACTTCTTTTTATAAACAATTTACTGTTTTTTTTGGCAAAAAAATCGATTTATTTCCTTCAAAGTGCGCTATTTAAAAAAAATTAAAAGCAAATTTCTAGGTAGTCTCATAGCTAATAATATACAATATCATTTTTTTGGTTTTTGTTTCAGGTCTTATATTTTACGATAAAACCGTTCTCCCGTGAAGCTATATGTAAAAAAAACACGTTTTTCTAGATGGACTATATTGCCGCCATTTTGAGTTTGAGTTTGAGATCTTTTCTCGCTTTTGCTTTTTTCCGAACCGTCATGAGGAAATTATGAATCGGCGGATATTTCGCCGTTTGATGTCACGATCGGTCTGTCGTGAGGTTAGAAACTCATCAGATCACTTTCACCTCGTTGACCAATATATTACTATATATGTCGGTCGCGCTGCGCCCCAGCGCCATCACTTCGGGACATTTTCGGGGACGCTTTTTTCAGCGCCTTTGCATTGCCGCTGAACCTCCTGGTATCTAGGCTCCATGGTCGCTCGCTCACGGACACACGCTACTATGATTGTGTGATGGGCGCGTAAGAGACTAGAAAGGGGGTAACTTTTACGCGCGATCTGGCTGCACTGCTGTCAGTTACTATATATGCGAGTATTATATATATGTGTTTGGTTTGTTGGTTGATTTGAGGTTTGATGTAAATTATATATTTTATTATTTCTTTTTGTGGCGACGAAAAAAATATTTTTCTTGAAAATCCAGTATGCAATATTCACATTATGGCTGTTTAATCGTACGTGTCACCGTATACAAATAAAACATTTACAGTATTGATCACCTCCAAGTAAAAAATTACTGATATATTATCATTTCATAATTTAAACAAAAGCATATCAATATTACTCTTCAGTATTATAAACTGCGCTAATAAGAAACAAATATACGACAAATTGCGGATCGACGATTCAAAATCACCGCGCGGACGAAGCCAGCAGTGGTAGCGCCGCCAGGCGGGTACAATCCGCGGATCATTCATCGCTTTCACAACCTTTTCGCCAGCATTGCGTTCGGGCTTCTTTACTCTAGTCTCCATGCTGCTGCGATACCCAGTTAACCAAGCGTACCATTAGTACAGCGTACCGCAAATGTGGAGTACGCCGTACCCTACGGTGCCGGTAATGTACGGGTACGGGATACCAGCGTGGTCGTACCTCCACGGTATTGCTACCGTCCAGTTACACCGTACTACAGTGCACGGTGGCTCCACGGTGGCGATACTGTACCGGTACCGTACTAGTAAATTGGCGGTACAGCGAACCGTACGGCGTACCGGTAATGTACCAGTACCGTACGCACGTACGAGGTGGTAACAGTACCGGTACGGCACTCTCCACGTGAGCGATACTTTTGCGGTACTTGGTTAGCTGGGTGGTTATTCGACTTTTTTTTAAACTATTTTTTTCTTCATTTTATATTCAAAAAATTTCGAACTTACTCTCGTTTTAGCTATTCTCGCATGTTCAGGCATTATTTATGATATTTAATTCATATATGTTTAATTTTAAAAAAAGACATTGGCTACCCGTGATCGAACCCGCGTCGTCTGCACTCAGAGCCCGCACGCTTGATATATCAACCGCGAGGCTTTTGTGACTGCAAACCTGCCTTACGTATACACACTTATCCAACCTTTAAAATAAATTCGCTGCATACCAATTGCACATGGTTTTTATGACCCCAAAGTATTATTGAAGACAAATGAAAACGATTTTTCCAAATTCCTAAAGTGGTATTATCCCTTAAAGAAAAGAAATTGATTTTTTGATCGTTGTAAATGTATATCCCCTCTTAAAGACTTTAAGGCGTCTGCCCACCTTAGCCGATCGAAAAATGGGTATATTAAAAAAAATAATAATAAACTCGAAAGTATGGGCCCGAATATTTTTATTTTTTTACACAACGTCAGAAAGGGCTTTAAGAATAACGTTAATAAATTTCCGTTCAAAATATTTAAAAATGGCGCCGTTATGCACATTGCCGAGGAGGCCCTCCGAACGATACGCGCGGTCGTTGTCCCAGCTGATACCCGGTCATGCCACATCTGCAAAAAAAAATCAGCTCCTTGTGAGTAGTGTCGCTACAATGTAGCGAAGCTGTTTTTTTTCGACCATTAAAAAAATTATAATGAGATGAAGAAAAAAATTTGTATTTTTCACCGAAATTATGGCTCACTATAATTTTTTTTAATGATAAAAAAAAAACCGCTACGTTACATTGTAGCGACACTACTCATGAATGAGTTGATTTTTTTTCAGATGTAACATGACCAGGTATCAGCTGGGACAACGACCGCGCATATCGTGCGGAGGGCCTCCGCGGCAATGTGCATAACGGCGCTATTTTTTAATATTTTGAACGGAAATTTATTAACTTTATTCTTAAAGCCGTTTCTGACGTTATGTAAAAAAATAAAAATATTCCGGTCCATGATTATGAGTTTATTATTTTTTTTAATGTACCCATTTTTCGATGAGTACATTAAACAAAATAATGCGAAAACCGGCAGAAAATTATGAAGCAACTCGTCCACTTTTTTGATGTTCGCTATTTTGGACCATCGCTCGTTTGCTTATCTGAGATCTTCACTTTCAAAGATTGTATCCTCGATATATATGTCTTTTTGCTATAGACGGTATTACCAATATTAGATACTCACATCTTTCCATTTCATAGATATGGATATTCTAGATTGTTTCAATCTGTATTTGTATGACTCAAACTGCAGACAATCTGAATACACGTTCTTGAATAAATGAGCTCTCGAATAATTGATCCTTTGGTGTAATAGTTATTCAATTTCGTCATCGGTCGAAGGATAATATTTTGAATAATTTACAGTTCGTTACATTGAGTTTATAATTCTGTCATTTCGAAATCTTTGTCGTTCTATATTTGGCCTTTCAAAGTTGTGTCCCCATCCCAATGTGAAATGTGTTGAAAAAAATGCCGAAACACACTTATCCAATGTGAAATGTGTTTTAAAAAAAATGCCGATCAAGCAAGGCTCAAAGTTCTCTTCGAGCCTTTCTCGATCATTTCAGCACTTTTCTTCAACAATTTTTTAAATTAATTTTCTAAGGTGAAAAGTAAAAACTCATTTCCGTATTGGCGGAAACGGTTATTTTTTTGTCATATTTTCCAATACTGTTTGCACCAAAATTTGGAACGCCCGCTCGTTTTGAGCAACTTCAACATGCGTCCGGCGGAGCGAATGAATGCGTATTCGGTCGCGTCGACGATACCCGCGGCGTCCTTGCTGCGGCCGCTCCCCTCGCTCGTGCCGCTGTTCTTTCGATGGCCTGCCCTTCTCGCGCCCTTGGCCTCCCTCGGGTGGCTCTTGTCGCTGCGGCTGCTGCTGACGACCACTTTTCTTTTTGTTGCGGCGCCAAAATTTTTCCTTTGTAACTGTAAAAAATAAATAATAAAATGTACAAATAGAATGCATTACTTACACAAATTAAGGGATATTTAAAAAATTCCGAATTTTTGGCTGATTTTCAACAAGAGATAACTCGGAGAAAAACGGTCGCACAGAAAATAAAAAAAGGAAATTATAGCTTCAAGTATCAAGTTTTCAGATCTGGACTGTAACATTTTTTAGCATAGGTGGCTTTCTTGTAATCATCTGAAAACCAACGAAATTTTTTTTCCAAATTTTTGCTCGTCTTTAAAATGGTCTGTCGACTTCAAATATTTTTTTTTTATCATACAACTATAAAAGTCTTTTAGACAATTTAATCAGCTTTAATTTAACCTTTTAACGAGCTTCGTACGATGATTTGGCGCGGAGTAATCGTCGATCAAAGCAAAAAAGTCCATTTCAACTTTGACAATCAATTACTCGAGAATTAATGATCGTACAGAAAATAAAAGTAGGGTTTTGGAAACTACAAAACATTCTCTATGACATGCAATTAGGGGCTGTTGATAAAACATTTTTTTTCGGAGTGATGATGTTGACTGAAAAAAAGTTGAAAATTTGCCAATTTAAGGATATTTGAAAAATTTGGTATAACTTTAAATATAATGCATGAACAAAGGATATCGTCGGTAATGTCTTAACCTCGAAGTGTCCCCAGAAAACCCTCAAAGTTGCTGAGCGCTGCGATTTTTTTTTCTTAGTGCCCCGAAGGATCAATTGTATCGTTTCTGTCAAAAATCACCGTAACAAGCAATATTTCGATTTTGATTTATTTTTACATCTTCAAAATGTTTTTTTTAGCAATAATGCGTAATTGATTTATTCAAAGACATCAATTACCAAGAAATTTTTTTTTTTTTATTTTAAAAAATCTAACAAAAAAAATTCAAATTTTTAGGTTAGTTTTGAAAAAAACTGTTTTTTGTGTTTGTTAAGAAAGTGTATTTCAACGATTGAAGCTGTAAAAAAATTAAAAGTTCGAGATTTGTGTGAAGAGAATCAGTTGAAAGTAGGGGGGTATATCAACAACAAAGATGGTTTAGACTGGTAAAAAAATCGACCAAATTTTTTTTGACAAGAGAAGATCATCGTTAACAGGTGAAAAAATTGAATTTTGATTATTTGAAAAAAAAATTACTAAAAATTTTATTTTTATTTTTTTCGAAAGGCCATAACTGGGTAAGCAGGGTGAAATTGCCCCCGCATTTTCTCCAGCGAAATTAGGAGTATATTCTGAGGTATAAAAAAGAAACAAATTTTCTGAAAATTTCATCCGCGTCAACGCAATCGTTTTGGAAAAAAGAATTTTTTTTAATAAAAAAAAATAAAAATTCCGGAAACGCTTCGGTGTATCAATTCGATTTTTTTTTGTTACTTGCTACGATCAAACGTGTTACGAAATAAAATGATAGAACATCTTGCGAAAGATTAAGGTTAAAAAAAAATGTTCCTTGTTTTATTTTTTTTTACGATAATCCACTTGGGGTACAAAAACGATTTTTTTTTCCTATAATCTACGGGCACCTTATTAGATTATATAATTTTTTTCAAAATGATCGGTTTGGTACGCCACAGTGAAAAAAAAGGAACTGACTTTATTGATATATTTTAGTTATATATATATATATAACTAAAATATATCAATAAACTGTGTTTCTTTTTTTTCACTTTGGCGTACCAAACCAATCGTTTTGAAAAAAAATATATAATCTAATAAGGTGCCCAAAGATTATACGAAAAAATTTTCGCTATTGTACCCCAAGTGGATTATAGTAAAAAATAATAAAACAAGCAACATTATTTTTTTTCAAACCTCAATCTTTTGCAAGATGTTCTATAATTTTATTTCGTAATACGTTTGATCGGAACAAGTACCAAAAAGATCAAATCGATCCACTGTACCGTTTCGGGAAAAAACATTTTTTTTGATATTTAAAAAAAATTCATTTTTCTAAAACCATTGCGTTGACGGGCATGAAATTTTCAGAAATTTTTTTTATTTTTTTTATTTTATACCTCAGAATATACTCCGAAGTTATTTCGCTGGAAAAAATGCGGGGGCAATTTTTCCCTACTTACCCGGCTATGGCCTTTTTTATTTATTTTTTTTCAAAAGTAAAAAAAATATAATTTCACATTTTTTTCACGTTTTGACGATAATCTCCTCTTATCAAAAAAAAAAATTGGTCGATTTTTTTTACGAGTCTAACCACCGTTGTTGTTGATATACCCCCCTACGTCAACTGATTTTCTTCACACAAATCTTGAACTATTAATTTTTTTGCAGCTTCAATCGTTGAAATACACTTTCTTAACAAACACAAAAACAGTTTTTTTTTTCAAAACTACCCTAAAAATTTGAATTTTTTTTTTCGATTTTTTTCTTGGTAGTTGTTGTCTATGAATGAATAAATTACGTATTATTGCTAAAAAAAAACAAGATGAAAAGATTGAAGATGAAAAAATGAATAAAAATCGAATAATTGCTTGTTACGGTGATTTTTTACAGAAACGATAAATTTAATCCTTCGGGGCACTAAGAAAAAAAAATCGCAGCGCTTTGCAACTTTGAGGGTTTTTTGGGGACACTTCGAGGTTAAAACATTACCGACGATATCCTTCGTTCATGCATTATATCCAAAGTTATACCAAATTTTCCAAATATCCTGAAATTCGCAAATTTTCAACTTTTTTTCAGTCAACATCATCACTCCGAAAAAAAAATGTTTTATCAATAGCCCCTGATTGCATGTGATAGAGAATATTTTGCAGTTTCCAAAACCCTACTTTTATTTTCTGTACGATCATTAGTTCTCGAGTAATTGATTGTTAAAGTTAAAATTGACTTTTTTGCTTTGATCGACGATTACTCCGCGCCAAATCATCGTACGGAGCTCGTTAAAAGGTCAAATTAAAGCTGATTGAATTGTCTAAAAGTCTCTTATAGTC
>OZ023314.1:51492794-51587794 GCA_964007375.1 Ophion obscuratus
GATACCAACCACGGGTTGAGACAGTTGACAGAACCAAACAGACGGGACGAGGCACCATTAAGTGCTAAAAATGCGAAGGAATCGGTCATTTTGCAAGAGACTGTGAAGTCTCGGCAAAAAGAAAAGCGGTTGGTTGTCCCCAAGGTAACAGTATGTCCAGGATCGAGAGACAGATCGCCTGTATCGACAACGAGGCAGAACAAGAATGTCAAGCTGAAGTAGAGCGGGATGAGGACGAAATCTGTTTTGTAGACCTGGGAATAGGGATAGCAGATGACTACCAAAGAACCGCGGAATTTGACATGAAAAACACAGATAAGTTCTCCTTGACTGCGAGAATAGATACCGGATGCCCTGTTAGTTTGATCAAAGACCATCTATTGAATAGGCAAAGCGTACAACCACCGGATGGCAGCGGGCAACGGTACTATAGATTGAATAAGTCCACCGTATTGGTAATCGGAGGAGTAGTAGCTCGCGTTACTTTGGAAAACGACAGCAAAATCGTTACGCTGGGCGTCGTTGCCAATAACACGATGTCCACTCCGGTACTTTTGGGAAGGGATACGTTTAAACTATTTGGGTACAAACTGAGCAAGAGTCCGGTATATGACAGAGCCGTGTCAGAAATATTACATATCGAGGTCGACCCAACGTCATCTATAGACAAACTTCGTATAGATCCAAATGTTTCACGATCTGACCGCGAGAAATTCGAGAGAATCTTTGAGCAACGCTATGAAAAACCTGAACGGCCACGCAACCCAAAAGTGCAAGCGGAGGCTCATATTATCGTAAAAAGTAACCAGCCCGTCCAATTTGGGCCACGAAGACTCGCATATATCGATAAAGAAAGCATCAGGAAAATATTGGATGGACTAATTGACAGAACGATAATCAGAAAAAGCACGTCCGAATACACATCCCGAATAGTAATAACAAGAAAGAAAAACAGCGAGATCAGAATGTGTATTGATTTTCGGGCGTTGAATAAACTTATTGCGCGCGATAACTACCCTCTACCATTGATCGAAGATCAATTGAACGGACTACGGGGCAAACGATTTTTTAGCGCGCTCGATCTGAAGGATGGATTTTATCACGTCGCCATGGCATCCGATTCAATCAAATATACTTCGTTCGTAACCCCGATGGGACAGTTTGAGTTTCTACGGATGCCCTTCGGCCTAAAGATAGGTCCGCAATGCTTCCAGAGATTCATAAACGAGGTTCTGGCTGACCTGATAACAACAGAGTTTCGAAGGAGGGACTGAGCCCAACTGAAAACGGAATAGCGGCAGTTCAAAATTTCCCGGAGCCTCGGTCAACCAAGGAAGCCTATAGTTTCGTAGGATTGGCATCGTACTTCCGAAAGTTCGTCGAAGGATGCTTAATCATAGCGAAACCGCTGTATAACTTATTAAAAAAGGACGTAACTTTCGTCTTCGGCGTCGCGGAAAGAAAGGCGTTCGAGCTGCTGAAACGAAAGCTCACAGAGGCCCTGATTTTGACCATATACAACCCACATGTACCTACCGAGCTGCACTGCGATGCAAGTGCTCACGGGTTCGGAGCGGTATTAATGCAATTCCAGTCAGGTCAAACGATGCATCCCGTCTTCTACTTTAGAAAACGTACCACGGAGACTGAATCTCGTTACCATAGTTTCGAACTTGAAACTCTCGCAATAGTATACGCATTGCGCCGATTTCGGCTATACCTACAAGGCATTTCCTTCGTCATTGTCTCTGACTGCAGTGCGGTAACCCAGACATTGGAAAAACGCGACATAAATCACCGAATCGCCAGATGGAGTATAGAGCTATAAAGCTTCGACTTCGAAATCGTTCATCGACCAGGATCAGGCATGAGACACGTCGACGCGTTGAGCAGAGCATTCAATATTCTGGTAGTAGAGGACAACCCTTTCGAATGGAATCTCATAGTATGCCAGAACAAGGATCCTGAAGTACGCGACATCCTCCAGAAGCTAGAGAAAAGCCTCCACGTTCGAATTGCGCGATGGTTTAGTTTATAAAAAACACGGGGAGGCTCTCCTGATCGTTGTTCCAGAACAGATGGAAATCAACGTGCTATTTCACTACCACAATGAAACGGGCCACGTAAGCGCTGGAAAATTGATCGAGATAATCAGACGCACTTATTGGTTCCCTCGAATTCGAGAGAAATGTGAGGAACACGTACGTCACTGTCTGAAATGCATCTCTTTCTCCCCTTCGTCAGGGAAGAAAGAAGGCTTCCTACATCCTATATCAAAAGGTAACATCCCGTGTCAAAAATTACACATCGACCACTTCGGGCCAATAGACTATCAGGTGACAAAAAAAAATACATTCTGCTGGTAGTCGACGGGTTCACGAAGTTTATTCGTTGGTACCCTTCAAAAAACACGTGCACCAAAGAAGTTATCGCCCATCTACAACAATATTTTCAAAACTATAGCCGACCCCAGACGATTATCTCGGACCGCGGAAGAGCGTTTACATCGCAAGAGTTCAAAGATTTCGTAAAGGATTCTAAAATAAAGCATGTACTCATAGCGACCGGATCTCTGCAAGCAAATGGGCAGGTCGAACGTATGAATCGGGTACTCGCGCCAATGCTTGCTAAATTGACCAACAACTCAAGCGGTAAGCAAAGGTACAAGGTGCTAGGCGAGGTTGAGTACGCGATGAATAAAACAATTAACCAATCGACTGGAAAAACTCCAAGTCAATTATTATTCAGAATCGACCAGCGTGGTCCCAATATTGATGCGATCCAAGATTTCGTATGTAAACATGTACGCAAGGACACTCGGGGCCTCGAAAAAGATCGTTCACAAGCGGAAAAAGAAATAGTCCAAGCTCAGAATCGTCAAAAGGAAGGATACGATAAAAAAAAAACATAAGAAGGCGCACATTTACCGGGCTGGCGATCTGATCTCGATCAAGAATTTTGATAACGCTCCCGGTATTTAAAAAAAAATGATTCCGCGATTCAAAGGTCCGTACGAAGTATCCGAGGTTCTTGAAAATGACCGATATAAAATTGCCGATGTGGATTCGCTCCAGAATACCCAAAAACCATACGTGGGTATTTGGGAAGCCAACAATATGCGTCCGTGGTTATCCGAGAGTACCGCGCTCGAAAAAAAGGCGGCATAACCATAAAGGTAGTCTTTCCTCCCAATAATGGCAAGACTGGCGAGAAAAAAAAAGAAAAAAAGTACTCATATCATACAGCGGTGTGTTTCATGATGTTACCCCATTTACCGCTGTTACCCCTATTTACCCTATTTACCCCTGCGTGCCGAGAGTTTGAGGACAAACTCAGTCAGGCTGGCCGAGTTGTAGCTATGAGCATCTATGCCGACCCTATCGATAGCAACAAGATATCAGTTGCTGTTTTATCTATTATCATTTGTTATTTTTGAGATGTTAGCAACGAGAGTTTGTCGCCGACAGCCGAACGACACAGTCACATGGGTGTAATTTATAAAACATAATAAACGGTCGTAAAAACCATGGCGTTTCATAATTCATTTGTACGCCTACATATACAGGGTGTCCCAGAACTTAACGTCAAGCCGAAACGGGGTCACAGGATTAATTGTAACCATCATGAGAAAAATCAGAAAAAAAATCTATCCCATGCAGTTTGAAAATTATGGGCATTTAAGAAACACCTAGAAATTTGGTCAAACTGTAACCATTTTTCGGTCATTGTGAAACAAACCCAAACAAACCCAAGTTTCCTAGAATTAAGACTATTTGTTAAACTATGAATTTAAAATTTTCAAAATTTGTCTACTTTGAAAGGCCCTGCTTTATTTTTTTTCTGATTTTTCTCATGATGGTTACAATCAATCCTGTCACCCCGTTTCGGCTTGACGTTGAGTTCTGGGACACCCTGTATATATACATATATATATTACTGTGTCCAAAAAATAAGGTGACATTTGAATTTAAACTGCGCGCGTCGAAGGATTTGGAGAATTATTTTTTTTTTAGGTTGGTAGTACTGTCAGTGACATCTATGTCAAATTTACATGTCAAAATATTAATTAGTGTTTGAGATACGCGTCGTTTTGTGAGCTGCTAAAAGTGAGTTTTTCGTTTTTTGCGATGTCGAAATTTGTTGAGCAAAGAATTTGCATTAAATTTTGTTTGCGGAATCAATTTTCTGCTGCGGATACGTTGAGGATGATGCAGAAAGCTTTTGGTGATGAGGCTATGTCTAAAAAAAATGTTTACAAGTGGTATAGTGAGTTCCAAGCCGGCCGTGAACGTGTCGAAGACGAAGAGCGTCCTGGGCGACCATCAACCTCAACCGACGAAGCTCACGCCCAACAAATCAAAGATTTGGTGTTGAAAAGCCGTCGATTAACGATTAGAGACCTTGCTGATGAGGTTGGCATATCGAAAGGCTCGGTCAATACCATTTTAAAGGATGTTTTGGGCCTCAAGCGCGTCAAATCTCGACTGGTACCGAAAACATTGAATTTTTTGGAAAAAAGGCGTCGCGTTGAAGTGTGTGAAACGATGCTTTCTGACTATCAGGACAAGATGGAACGCATGATCACTGGAGACGAGACTTGGATCTATGCTTACGACCCCGAAACAACCGATCAATCGAGCGAATATCGTGCCAAAGGAGAGCCGAAACCAAAAAAATCGCGCCGAAGTCGCTCAAAAATCAAGGTCATGTTGACTGTTTTCTTCGATTATCGTGGTGTTGTGCATTATGAATTCCTTCCGCCGGGCCAAACAGTCAACAAGGAATATTATTTGAACGTTATGCGTCGTTTGCGTAACGCTATCCGCCTAAAAAGGCTGGAATTGTGGAAAGACAATTCTTGGTTTTTACACCACGATAATGCACCATCCCATACTGCACTCGTAATTCGTGATCATTTCGCCAAAAACTCAACCCATATCGTTCCGCAACCACCGTATTCACCTGATCTGGCGCCGTGCGACTTCTGGCTGTTCAGCAAGCTCAAAAGATCGCTCCGGGGACACCGTTTTGATACGATAGAGGAGATTCAAGCCGCAGCGAAGACGGAACTGAAGGCCATCCCGGAAAGTGACTATAATCAGTGTTTCGAAGATTGGAAAATCCGTTGGCATAAGTGCATTGCATCGGAAGGGGATTACTTTGAAGGGGATCAAATTGATTTGGAAAAATAAATAAAGAATTTTCGAAATAAATACAATGTCACCTTATTTTTTGGACACAGTAGTATATATATATATATATATATATTTCAACGTTAATATGTATGTCAAATTGTAAAATATATTTATGTACTGTTTTTATGTAAAAAGGTGTTGTTGATGATTTCGTCCCAAAAAAACCCACGTTTCGATTATCTGAACTAGTCTCGGTCCCAATTGGTTCGGATAATCGAGGTTCTATTGTATACGTAAGGCAGGTTTGCAGTCACAAGAGCCTCGCGGTTGAGATATCAGCGTGCGGGCTCTGGGTGTAGACGACGCGGGTTCGATCCCCGATAGCAATGTCTTGTTTTTTTATTAAGCATATACGAATTAAATATCATAAATAATGGCTGAACAGGCAAGAATAGCTAAAGCGAGAGTAAGTTCGAAATTTTCTGAATATAATATGAAGTAGAAAAAAAAGTTGGTTCACCGGGGATTGACCCGGACCGTAAGCATCGTTAATCCGTCACGCTGCCAACTCAGCCACGACGCTCATTGCAGAGAAAAAAACATTTATGATACACCCTTATCCATAATGTTTACTGTTGAAAAAAAATGCCGAAACGATCGTGACGAAGGCTCAAGATTTCTTTTCGAACCTTCCACCGTCGTTTCGGCGTTTTATTTTTCAACGCGGTTCGTCGTTATTTTTTTTTAACCCGCATTTTGGCATAAACGGGCAACCGAGAGTAAACAATGATCTTGATACACTTTCAAATTCATTTCAATCTCGATACATTTCAATTTCACTTTCAAATTCATTTCAATTTCAAATTCACTTTCAAATTCATTTCAATCTCGATACATTTCAAATTCATTCACTTTCAAATTCATTTAATGCATATTCCAATCCGCAGTACGGCCACACATATATGTCGAGCTCGATCGGACGGAAAACCTCGCTCCGTTCGCCTGTCGAGCGAGCGCGATTTGCGGGGGGCAGAGACTTTTCCCCCATCCAGCTACCCATACGTGATCACCGCGATACCGACTTGAGCGGTGATCATGGACTCGCGCGGCTACGAGGGAATCTTCAACCTCGACAGAGGCGATGATCACGAAATCATACTCCCGAACTCGCCGCCGCGATTTAGCGCCATTTACGAGGCACGCCGAAAACAGTGATTAGTACTGCCGAAAAGGGGAGCGTTGTGCATCTCCCTACTAATCTCTGCAATT
Organism: Ophion obscuratus; assembly: GCA_964007375.1. Lineage (NCBI taxonomy): Eukaryota > Metazoa > Arthropoda > Insecta > Hymenoptera > Ichneumonidae > Ophion > Ophion obscuratus. The sequence goes on from OZ023314.1 coordinate 51,499,199, forward strand.
ACAACGCATTCACCTATCCCTTCCCTCTTCGCTGCCTTTCCGCTGTAGCGCGCACCTGATTGGCTATTTATTTTACTTCATAATTAATTATCTATGCGTCTGATAAAAAAAAGACTGAGGACTTTTGGTCTCAGAATTTTTTTCCTTCCAGATGCTAGAAAGGCGTACGTTACTTCTGGGACACCCTGTATACCAAAAAATCTATACTGAAACGGAACATTCATTGGATATCGCTTATCGTCAATACAGTGACAGCGTCAACCGTCACCCGCGTAACATATTCACCACTGGGAAGAAATACAAGAGAGCTCAAAAACGTGTGAACCGCAATAAGTGCCGAAACCCCTTTCTACATTTTGCGGAAATATCGGGTTCAGGATCCGAATTGCGGAGACGAAGTGACGCCTTAATCTGATCGCTCGTTCTCACGTCCATTTTCCCTTTTATTTACTCAACACCTTCATGAAAATTGATATTTTGAGTCAAAGGACAGAACTATAGAGAGAAAAAATGTTTTCGTGAAGTCGGATTTTACATACGTTTCCAGAACACATGGGTCGTTTGCGTCCTCGACAGATTTTTACGGCTTGCCGGCTGGAGCTGAATTAACCCATTAACGCCCAAGAATCGCGATTTTTTCCTTCAATTTCAAGTCACATTTTTATTATATAAAAATATCATAAAAAATGAAGAGATACGTTCCCTAGTATTTTCGGGGGTGCTCTTTCAGAATCTGGGGTCAAAATCGGGTTTTGTCCATTAGGAAAAAAAATATGGCGGCTTTTAAACAAAAAAAAACAGGAAAAATCGATGACACTTTTTTTTCAAAATTTTTTTTTCACCTCGAAGCCGTTGAAAAGTGCGGTTTTTTTTTCAACCGTGGGTGCATAGAATAGTGACGATTGAACAATCAATTTTTTTAATTCGTCGTTTTCAACATTTTCACCCCCAAAATGGCGCTTTTCACCCCCTGAGTGACACGAAAAATTTCACGCTCTGTGTCCCAAATGAAAAGTAGTTGGATTTGGACGAAAATTGGTACTCAGAGGTTTTTGAGGTCGCTGATTACGATTCTGTTCTCAAAATTCCGAAATTCAAAATGGCCGATCCAATATGGCGGACACAAATGCAAAAGTTCATTTGAATTGGATAAAACGTGGCACTCGGGGGTTTTCGAGGTCGCTGATTATGATTCTGCTCTCAAAATTCCGAAATTCAAAATGGCGGATCCAATATGGCGGACACAAATGCAAAAGTTCATTTGGATTGGATAAAACATGGCACTCGGGGGTTTTCGAGGTCGCTGATTATGATTCTGCTCTCAAAATTCCGAAATTAAAAATGGCGGATCCGATATGGCGGACACAAATGCAAAAGTTCATTTGAATTGGATAAAACGTGGTACTCGGGGGTTTTCGAGGTCGCTGATTATGATTCTGCTCTCAAAATTCCGAAATTAAAAGTGGCGGATCCAATATGGCGGACACAAATGCAAAAGTTCATTTGAATTGGATAAAACGTGGCACTCAGGGGTTTTCGAGGTCGCTGATTATGATTCTGCTCTCAAAATTCCGAAATTCAAAATGGCGGATCCAATATGGCGGACACAAATGCAAAAGTTCATTTGAATTCGATAAACCGTGGCAGTCGGGGGTTTTCGAGGTCGCTGATTATGATTCTGCTCTCAAAATTCCGAAATTCAAAATGGCGGATGCAATGTGGCGGACACAAATGCAAAAGTTCATTTGAATTGGATAAAACGTGGCACTCGGGGGTTTTCGAGGTCGCTGATTATGATTCTGCTCCCAAAGTTCCGAAATTAAAAATGGCGGATCCAATATGGTGGACAAAAATGCAAAAGTTCATTTGTATCGGATGGAATGTGGCACTCGGGGATTTGCGAGGTCGCTGATTATGAATCTGCTCTCAAAATTCCGAAATTAAAAACGGCGGATCTAATATGGCGGACACAAATGCAAAAGTTCATTTGAATTGGATAAAACGTGGCACTCGGGGGTTTTCGAGGTCGCTGATTATGATTCTGCTCTCAAAATTTGAAAGCCTTTGGGTATTCAAATACCTGAAAACACCAGGTATTTAAATACCCAAAGGCTTTCGAATTTTGAGAGCAGAATCATAATCAGCGACCTCGAAAACCCCCGAGTGCCACGTTTTATCCAATTCAAATGAACTTTTGCATTTGTGTCCGCCATATTGGATCCGCCATTTTTAATTTCGGAATTTTGAGAGCAGAATCATAATCAGCGACCTCGAAAACCCCCGAGTGTCACGTTTTATCCAATTCAAATGAACTTTTGCATTTGTGTCCGCCATATTGGATCCGCCATTTTGAATTTCGAAATTTTGAGAGCAGAATCATAATCAGCGATCTCGAAAACCCCCGAGTGCCACGTTTTATCCAATTCAAATGAACTTTTGCATTTGTGTCCGCCATATTGGATCCACCATTTTGAATTTCGGAATTTTGAGAGCAGAATCATAATCAGCGACCTCGAAAACCCCCGAGTGCCATGTTTTATCCAATCCAAATGAACTTTTGCATTTGTGTCCGCCATATTGGATCCGCCATTTTGATTTTCGGAATTGTGAGAGCAGAATCATAATCAGCGACCTCGAAAACCCCCGCGTGCCACGTTTTATCCAATTCAAATGAACTTTTGCATTTGTGTCCGCCATATTGGATCGGCCATTTTGAATTTCGGAGTTTTGAGAACAGAATCGTAATCAGCGACCTCAAAAACCTCCGAGTACCAATTTTCGTCCAAATCCAACTACTTTTCATTTGGGACACCGAGCGTGAAATTTTTCGTGTCACTCAGGGGGTGAAAAGCGCCATCTTGGGGGTGAAAATGTTGACAACGACGAATTTAAAAAATTGATTGTTCAATCGTCACTATTCTATGCACCCATGGTTGAAAAAAAACCGGACTTTTCAAGGGCTTCGAGGTGAAAAAAAATTTTGAAAAAAAAGTGTCATCGATTTTTCCTGTTTTTTTTGTTTAAAAGCCGCCATATTTTTTTTCCTAATGGACAAACCCCGATTTTGACCCCAGATTCTGAAAGAGCACCCTCGAAAATACTAGGGAACGTATCTCTTCATTTTTTATGATTTTTTTATATAATAAAAATCTGGCTTGAAAAAGAAGGAAAAATCGCGATTCTTGGGCGTTAATGGGTTAACCGATTCTGGCGGACCCGGGGCAGTGAAATAACGCTACCTCAAACTGGTTTACATAACAATATGAACGCCACGGATTAACGGACTTTCACGGGATACCCCATTGATGAAATGCCGAGGATGCGAACGACCCATGGATCTCATAAAATATTAAAAGAAAGGTGTATACCGAATTTCAGATCGAAATTCGATTTCCGCTTTTCGGAAGTTTATCCGATTGTAGTTATGAAATTTATGTTTTAATAATGGCAATCTTTTTCCAAATATGGCATCTATGGATACATGAGATGCTATATCTCATGTATCTCATGTATCCCATGCACATATTTTCAGATATGGATAGAACTGAATAGTAAATGATTAAAAGAATCGTGTTTGTACGACGAAGAGATTCAACAATAAAAGAACCCCGTTCATGCTTCACCAATATTTTTTATACTCGATTAATCGAATCGTCGATTGTTTAGAGAAAAAAATGGATTTTCCGCAACGACACTTTTAAAACATATCGATTTCTTAATAATCGATTATTCGACAAACCTAGCTCGAGCCGCGATGCACGCGGAGAAAAGAAACGGAACAGAATGGAGTGCCAGAGTTCAACCGATACTTCCCCCACTCCGGTGGCGTAGTGCCATTGGCACATGGCCGTCCGCGGCGCGCGCACTGCAGAGTGTGCCCGAGCAGACTGGAGCAGACCACGACAGTGTTGCACGGTCCTTTGCTTTGTATCTTTCGTTGCTCGGGTTCGCGCACGTAGAAAAGTGAATCCGCAATATTCTCACTTGAAAAGTCTGTAAATCTGAAAAACACGGATCTACGTTCATCCGTGAGTGTAAAAAACTGCGATAAAACACCGTTTTCCACTATTTCATTTGATCTTTCGAAACATCCGGAATATTGACCGCATTGGCGCTTTCCCTTCATCCCTCTCGCGATCGTTTGCATATACATCGCTTGTACATCTCGCCCCCACGATCAGCTCGAATTCTACCGGCACTCTGAAATACACGACACGCGAACTCGCAATCTTTCCCAGGTTATGAGAAAGATTCACCACACGTTGATGACCTACTATACATCCATCAGGCATTGGCCAATCGTATACACGTGTGTGTATGTGAATATGAAAAATCGAATGGCTATTAATAGAAGAAAAAACAGGTTCATTCATTGCGAAATAACCATGTGGTTAATGCGAGCGACGATTAGCACGTGTTAATCCGCTGTTGGTAAAGGTGCTCCGATATATACCGGTTGATTACGGAGTTTTGCTCTTTCACCGCGTCCCATGTGCGTTACAAGTGCGAAGTTGAAGGTACGCTTGGAACGAATGACATTGACTGAAAATCAATGACAATGAGAAATTTAAAAGAATCTTCGTTGCGTTCCAACGTAGCAAATGTCAATCCCATTAACGGATTAGTGCACCTGTAAATCTCGATTGAACTTTTTGAACGAGCTTATTTTTTTTCTCAAGAACCTGTCAATTGCAATCGCAAGTCAGTGAATCGCGGGATAGTAGTAGGTCACGTGACAGTCTTTCGAACAGCATTGCACAAACGTTCTGTTTGCTGCACATGTGTATTATTTAAGGGGGGAGATTCCTTCAGGCCGCCGAAATCAAGCGAATTTTCCAGATTCTTTTGTGCCTAAACTATTTATTCTACATAAGTAGAATTTAATGTTCATATTATACCATCTTTGAGATTTTTAATTTTTTAAAAAATATCTATAAATGGAGGCTGTACGACACTTGCTTCAGAGACAGCGAGTCGTTCCACGGCTTACAACCGTAAGCTGTGCTGCATTGATCTGAAACATCAGAGCCAAAAAATGTTATATTTCTAAGATCCAAACGCTCTATGTGAACCTAAAAAATTCAAGGAAAAGTGAAAAATCGAGAAATGGTACGCGTTTGAACGAATGTTCTATTTATCATGACAGTTTCATTATGATATTTGTTAATTAAAAGGTAGTTTTTTAACATAATTTTCAAGGAACTTTAGGTTCACGTAGACGCTAATAATGTTATCTAAAATTGAGACAAATTTAAAAAAATGATAGATCTGATAGTTTATGAGTTATCTTGTACGAGGTTCAGAAAAAAGTGGTTTTCAGAAAAATGCATCTAAAGTGTCAAGACTCCATAATATTGTGACCATTGGGGATTAATAGGTAGGTTATTGAACCTACTTATTAATCTACCATTCCGGGTCCATAAAGTAGTCCCTCAGCTTCCTCGTAGAGTTTGTTCGCAGCCGTAAGCTCTTCTTTATGTTATAAAGACATCTCCGCTCTTAAACCGTGGGCGAAAGTATATACGAGATTTTTGTTTCCACAATTGCCGTTCAACTACCGTACGCGCATTCGTCGTGAAAAATTCTGGACGGATTGCATACCTGCCGGGCTGAAAGTCCCCGTTTCCGAAAACCTTGTACTTTTGTACCAGCTTGATCGCAAAGACCGAGAAATATATCGATGCAATTTCTTCGTGCGCGGCCATGTTTACCTCATATTTACCGCTTTAAAGCATAGAAATTAATTTTTAAAACCAATCAAAGAAACATCACCAATTGTTTCGGGAAAATCACAGATTGTCAATCGATCACTTTTGTTTTTTTTTTTTCATCAATTATGCAAACAACGATGACGTTGAAGTTTTGTTGGAATACAAAGAATTTTTGTTTCATTCCTTTATTTTTTCTCATTAACCAAAGCCTCGTTTTGCAAATTGAAGTCTTACATTTCTAATGAGAATTCGTAAAAACGTTTGAGTAACTTCAGCAGCCTGAATTGGCCAACAAATAATTGGAACAATTGAAAAGACTTTATTTTTGTTGCGCTCCAGCGATGCAAATTCCAACACCATAAACAGCGACTATTCGCGACAATGGCGCATTTGAGGGAAAAGCGCAGCTTCCCAACGGCGCGCACTTCAGACCCTTGACCTTTTGTCACTTTGGTATAGAAACTTGCGTGTCGTATGTAGTGATTACGACGGCACGCGTACCGCGCGCTACGGTCTATAAATTAGCGCGGTTTACTCTGGGATTTCCCGACAAGGTCACGTGCTACGGAAGCAAACGTGGCGTATTTCGACCAATTGTACTCGGCATTCAATTCGCTAATTTACATACATGTACCTTTAAGTATAAATTTGCGTATATCTGTCGGTTTGAAAATCCGTCGTCATAGCCCGAATTCTGTCGCGAAGCCTTGGATAAACAATAAATGATGCTAGGAATACGAAGAAATAAGATGTATTTATTCGTCTGCTCGACATTTTAAACGTTCGATAAGTTTCGAAAAGGTCCCCCCTCCGAGCGGGCTGAAATTTTGCACCGACCTTCTTTTTAATATCTTAAAGTAGTTCGAAAGAAAATCCGGAAGTCATACTGACAATTTTAGCGATTTTTATTTTTTTCTTTCGAATGTTTAAAATACATAGAATTTAATCTCGTAAAAAAGTATTTTTATTTTGGTACCCATTAGAATGAAATTTATGATGATTTTCATGAATACTTATAATCGACATTGGTTATTGTACATTCAATTGATAATTATCGAATTTACTAGTGAATTCATGTTTTAAGCAGTTGGCAACGCTACATAATCTTACTTTAGGAGAATTCAAACATCACCTCTCAACGACTCGACCAATGTCAAAACATGACACAATTACGTGTAAGTGAACGTTTCTTTTTTTTACAGAAAATTGATCTGCTTTTGTTCACGCGGATAAATAATAATAGATTGATCGCGCAGTTTTTAAAGTTTCATTTCCAGGTAAATATACAGAACGAAAACAATAAGAAATTTTTAAGTTTTATAAATCCAAATGTTTACAGCCGTTCTTCATATGTATATTTGTATATGTGATAATCAATTAAAAAAAATTAAGATCTACAATCAACATATTTTTCATCCCTCGTTTTATTATAACGTTTATTCTACTCTTATTGTACTTAGTATGATCTGCAGCGTAGGCATTCAGCGACATTCATATCGCATTCTGCGTAAATTGCCGTCTAGGAATTTCCCCTAGCAATCACAGGTGACGCTCCGATCACCATTTAGAGAGAGACAAATGTCGCATAACAAAACTTAATGAATTATTGTGAAAAAATTACACGGTGGATCAGCTACAATTTTTGCAGGTGAATTCCGTATTAATCGAACATTCGAATAAGCAGTTTTGTTTGTTGGGTCAAATGACTAAATTTTACGTAAATTTATCATTTCCGGTAAATTTTTCGGAGGTTACGTTTGAGTGCGTGTATTTTAGGCCAACTTTCAACGTTTATATCTTGGAAATGGTACGGTGGAGTGGCTTATATTTTTTGATTTCAACGTGGTTAATGACATACTATCTCTTTCTCACGAAAAAAATAGGAGGTTAAGCGTTAGTCGATTTTTGAATTGTTTCTTCCGAATCACCTTAAGGGGCTATACCAGTGTAAACGCTAAAAGTTTGGGTGATTTTCGGGAATTTTTCAAAAGAAAAGTACTCGATTAAATATTTCGGAAAATTAAGAATATATTTGGCTATATTTGCCCTATATTACATAATTTTTTCATAGAAAAATATTGAGATCCAACCGACTTATGCGCTGCCTTCGGAAGATACAAAAAAAAGTTCCTCCACTGCTGACATGATTCCGGCCGATTGAGCAGCTGAAACGGAAAAAGGAAAAAATGCCGTTAAACTGAAAGGTATTTCCTGTACAATGACGTAGGATTTTCGAAAAATATCAAAATCTAACAAAATGGCGTAATTATAAAAAAAGTCTGTTTTCTTGCTTATAAAATGGTGCTTTTTTAAAATGCCAAATCGCCAATTTTCAGCCAATCAAAAATATCCTACGTAATTGAAGAATAAACATATTCAAGAGTAGTCAGTTCAAATTTCAAGTCAATCGGATAATTGCTCTTTGAGTTATAATGTCAGCAATTTTGAAAATCTCATTTCGAGAAAAACGCGTTTAAAGATTCAACTATCGATTTATGCAAAATAAAATGCTTAGAGATGCGGCCTTGAAGTTTTTACAGAATATTCATTCAAAGGATAAACTGACGGAAAAGGCAAAAAAAAATCAATTTTTTAAAAGTGTCACACTCGTATGGCCCCTTAAAAAATCCCCTAAAACGATTTTTGGTGACACACCATAGTTTTCGAGATATTGATTTATGAAAGTTTTTTTTTTATACTGTACTATGCCTATACTGCCTATTAGTCCAGTCAAATTACTGAAACAAAAAAACATAAAATACCGCATTTTTGGGATTATGATGGATCGATAGGGGGGTGTATTCTGAGCTTAAATTCCAATTTGTGGGGTTCTACTGAGGTCAGCTCAAGGTCATTTCGATGAAAACGCGTTTTATTCGATATCTCGAGAACGGTTAGTGTTAGCCCAAAAATTGTAGAGACCTTCTCTCTTCTAAATTAAATTTCCTAACTTTTTTATCTGAAACTTTTTTTTTATCATCAATATTTTTCGATTTATTACTTCCGGAAGGCAAAAATTTTACTTTTTTTTCTCCCTATTTTTTATTTTTCGCCATTTTCTCCCCAACCGTTCAATTTTATGAAATTTTACCGTTTATCAAAGTTGTAGATCCTTTAATTATGAACAACTTTTTCCGAAAACTTTTTTTTCTAATACCAATATGTTCGGAGTTATATATTACTTTACCGAGCGAAATCCGCGCCAATGTCGCAATATCATCGACATCAGTGGGTATTCAGTACTTGAAAGAAATATTAAAGTATTCCATGATAATTTATTAGCCAACTTACCTGTATCAGAAGGTGAATCGATTAAACTATTTAAATATTGTACTTCTTCAATTTGGGTATTTTTTATTCCATTCTATGGGATAATAATGTGAATAAGGATTAAAAAAAAGAAGTAAATGAATAATTGAAACTGTTTCACACATTTATTGATAAAATAAAATAGGTCATGAAATTCGTAAAATTAAGCACCCGAGGTCGATGGAAGTGATTCATTAATATTAAAGGCCCTGACGGTATCGGGGCATACGTCGTCCTCGTCCATTGCGTCAAAAATATTATCGTCGACAACATTGACGATATTAGAACAATAGTTCTCTTGGCAATTAGTGCAAATTACTGAGCAAAACAGGCCGGCCTTTCTGCATCCGCATGCTTTGCCGCAGTTGGTTTTGCATTTGCACGCAATTGATCTCAGTAAATCTTCCGGAGCTGGTTTTAGCGACATTGGTATCGGCTCCAATCCACGGAGGGTGCAACGCCAGCCCCACTCCTCGGGTTCCAGATAATTTTCGAGCCAGTATTGCACTTGGTAATAACATCTCAACGAGTGAAAAAATGCGGCATCAGAGGTAGGGGGAAGGGATTCTAATTTAACCCTCCCACTGCCTGCCATTTTTTTGTATGTCTTATAACGGAGCTCGTTGAGATTCGTACAATTCGTGTCACCTGAAGCCTTGCGATACAAATTCAAAATGAATTGTTCGCCGTTTGAAGCGAGAGTTATTTTATCTGCTTTATCTTGCAGAAAAACTTCAGTTAGCGAAACCAAATCCGGAGTGCTTTTCAATGCGGTCATTTATTTGATCTTGCCTATGTTGAATGGTGCCGAAGTTGTGTCGCAACCACTAATCGCGTGCAAAAATAATATGTTTTTTGCGGCATTCGGCCCATATATCGGTTTGAGGCAGTATGGGCTATATGTAGCGTTCGTCGATTTGCCTCGGCCAGGTTTTCTCAAGTAAATGTTGTTGCACGCGCCGGCTGTCGCAGTCAGCAAAACTCATTCAGCAAAACAATAATTAGACCATCCGCATCCTCTACGGCTTGCTCCACCTCTATGTCTGATTTGATGAGAACAGTTTTCAGTAGTGAGATAAATCTGGTCTTATTATTGTTCTCGTTGTTCTTATTGTTCTCGTTGCCTAAAAACTTATATTGAGTTGTGGTGACGGTCATATTGTCGGTGAAAATGATATCCGCACATGGTTTCAGCTGGGATCGGCGCAGCCGTTCGGCAGATTTGGTACCAATGGCGCGGATTTCGCTCGGTAAAGTAATATATAACTCCGAAGATATTGGTATTAGAAAAAAAAAGTTATAGGAAAAAGTTGTTCATAATTAAAGGATCTACAACTTTGATAAATGGTAAAATTTCATAAAATTGAAGGGTTGGGGAGAAAATGGCGAAAAATGAAAAATAGGGAGAAAAAAAAGTAAAATTTTTGCCTTTCGGAAGTAATAAATTGAAAAGTATTGATGATAAAGAAAAAAGTTTCAGATAAAAAAGTTAGGAAATTTAATTTAGAAGAAAAACGGTGTCTATAATTTTTGGCCTAACACTAACCGTTCTCGAGATATCGAATTAAACGCGTTTTCATCGAAATGACCTTGAGCTGACCTCAGTAGAACCCCACAAATTGGAATTTAAGCTCAGAATACACCCCCGTATCGATCCATCATAATCCCAAAAATGCGGTATTTTATGTTTTTTTTTTTTCATTCTGAGCCGTAATTTGACTGGACTATATGTGTTCCTACAGGCTCAGTTCTAGCTACACCTATATCTGTTATCGCGCTCTCCGTTTTGTGCGAATGGTGGGGCGCGTGAAACACTAGTGTGAGCGCGCGTCAGCTCGGATGTGCGTGTGGAATGGTGGGTGCGTGGCACGCTGGTGTGAGCGCAAGGCACCACAAATGTGCGTGTTGAATCGTGGGGTGCGTGGGATGCTAGTGCGGGCGCGACACATCGCGGACGTACATATGGAACCGAATAAGCGTGGAATATTGGAATAGGCACAGCATCATACGTTAATTTTTTCTATTCCACAGTTCATTTTTTGGAGGTGTAACAGATTTCTATGGTTCATTCATTAGCTTTAAATCTTTTCGGGAGTATTTATATTTTTTTTGTTTCCGTAGTTCCGCTTTTTTGTTTTTTGAGCTATTAATTTTTTATCGGATGTTGCATGGTGCCCCCTTACAATCTACGGCAGCGATGGAAGGAGGGTTTCTATCGCCCAAATTTTACGGAGATCCACAAAAAGCGGAGAGCCCAATAACGTATCTAGATATAGCCAGAGCTGAACCCGTCAGCTATAGATAACGTAAGAGCGCGGTAGAAAAAAATAAATTTTAAACATCGATATCTCAAAAACATTGCGCTCCGTCAGAAATCCTTCTAAGGGATCTCTTAAAATATTGAAAGGAAGATCTGTGAAAAATTGCAGCATGACCGGAGGGGAGACCTTTTCGGAACTTCGCCCATTTTTTCTTGAACAAAGTTGCAATACGTTTAATTGCAAAAATGATAACTATTAATATAATTCACCGGTTTAGAAATATTTACCTACAATATTATAAGTTGGATATTGGCAAATAATAGTTTATTTTTACATACAATTTTATGCGCAAGAAGTTGGCAGCTTGCCTAAAACTCATTATATTTTCATCCCCACTTTTGCAGCCAAGGGACGGTATGGAAACACCTTAAAAACCAAAAACAATGACTAAAAATATATTATTGATAATTCAGCCGTGATGTTTTTTTGACTATTCATCTAACGGATGAGAAAAACGTTGTGAAAAAAATTATTCTGGATGAAGTATAGTACTTGGTGGGAAATTCCGATGCTATTTTCGTAATATTATGCACCAATAGTCGGTGGGAGTGCAGGTGACCACCTTTTGAAAGGTGTTACAAGCAGAATAGCTGGAGTAAAAAGAAGGGCTCTGAAAAAAAACCGATAGCGACTGAGTTACCGCGAGCCCCGTTAGAGCGCACCACGAGCGGATATGCGCTTCGCCAACTTTCCGTTAGATGGGTGCATCCTTCGCGGATTCGATCTCGCGAGCACCGTAGCCTCCACTCATGCTCAAAACACAAAAAAATTTGCAATAATTCATACGCGGAACGGTACGACGGAGCAATGGCGACTGAAAATTGTACCTAGAACTCGAGAAATTTTTATAACTTTTTTTTTCACCGTGCGATCGGCGAATGAAAGCTGAGATGTTATTTTATGGTTTCTCGTTAGCGGGTCGATGCACGGTCAGTTCGTATATAATAATGGAAGGGCCATTCTAATATCGGGTAGTCCGGTTTCCCTCAGACCATTGCTTCGTCCGCTCGTCAGTCGGAAACACCTTGCGGTGTTACTTTCTGGTCGAGCGGTCGTTGAGAGTCCAAACAAACCAATTCTCAAACAACGTTACGTTCTACCGCTGAATGACGCTGTCGTTCACAACACTCGGCCTGCAGAGACCCCATGGACTACCTTTTTGACTCTGAATTTATTATATTATTTTCTCCTTCTGCTAATTCCTTTCACCAAAGCTTACGAAACTCTTGAAAAAAAAAGAAAACCAATTAAATCAACTCTCCAATTGCATGTTTCTAAACTCGTTATATACTTTTTACAATTCTTTTTGTAGTCGAAAGATATTTGTCGGTATACTAGCGACCTACAAAATATATTGAGACAAAAAATAATTCTCTAGTGTAATTATGGACATGCAAGAAATAATGTGTATTTAACATCACCTCACTCTAATCTATTTCTCTTAAATATTATATTGAAAACCGAAGAATAAGATGCGCCTAAAAAACATCGTAAACACATCAAACAATTTTATGTAGTTTCCTTTCTACATTCTTAGGTCTGTAGAGGTGACGTACAAAAACCATAATTTTTCAATAAAACCATTATTTCTCGTCATCATTGGAGTGCCCAAATATTTAAATGCATATACAATTACATATACTGGCCGATTATCTGAAATTCGGAGTCAATGTGGCATCTTGATTCAGGAAGTGTGTACCAGATAACAAAATTAATTATGCAGATACATACTGGAATATATTAATTATATTTAAATAAAGTTAAGCTTGTAACTCGAATTTGCGTAATTTCCCGCGCACTTCTTTGTGCACGTTTTCGTTACATGTATCTCCTTTTTTCCGACATGAACGCGTGATTGAACGCGCAACAATAATTATTTTCCCCATATTGCCAAAAACGAGAAAAAATAGATGCGTAATATTTCGCGAAAACATCAAAGAATTCTTATAGGAAAACGTTTTGGAACGAGTTAAATAGGGAAATGGAGAGGAAATTAAATTTGGAATTATAGATGAACCAAATGAACACACGACGCAAAATTAAATTCAATATTAACGAGTCTTCAGAGGTGTGGAATCCAAAAAAACGGCCCGATGTTCCATATTTTTTTGTGGTGAAAGTATTGCGATGACAAAGTAGAGATTTTACCCACCATTAAAGTCTTCTCACTTTAGACGCGAAAAAGGCTATTTTCATGATTTTTTAATGATAGGTTTATGCTATAGAAATTGATATAAAAGTTGTTACACTTAATGAATACACTTTCGAAATACATTTCAAAAAATCTATTTATTCAAGTCGCTATTCATAGACGAAAATGGTAGTTAAAAAAATGTCCTAAAAAAATGGTAGGTTTACATTGTTGATGAAATCTCAGATGGATAGTCCAAAACAAAAAAATCAAATGGTATTAGATTCAGTATGTTAATGACTATAGTGCATATCATACGATTTTTTATGTATGCAAAAATGACATAATGGCGGACATTTTTCGAAAAAACGTGTTTTTTCACCGTTTTTGGCAAAAAAATTAGTAAATATCAAAATTTAAAAAAATCCTTGATATGCGCTATAGCTATAGTTGTAAAGAATATGTGGTTAAAATTTCATAAGGATCGGTTCAGTAATTTCGAAGATTTTATCAACAAATAGTCGAAAAATATTGTTTCGAGAAAAACGCGGTTGCAGTTTGTTTGGGTTACATAAATACATTTAAAATTTTTTCAAATGTATTGCGAAAGTGTATTTATTGAGTGTAACAACTTTTATATCAATATCTATAATATAAACCTTTAAAAAATTAATGAAAATAGCCTTTTTAGCGTCTAAAGTGAGAAGACCGCTTAATCTCATATTCCTACGGCGTTAAATCGTCTTCTCCTTCCGCGTTTTTTTTCTCGCCGTTTTGCAAATCTCTCTCATATCTCACCGAGCATCGCGCACGTCGCTCTTAATCCTCTCGTACTAATGGTCCATTCGGCTTTGAAAAACGTCAATGCCAAAAAAAGTGTTCAGCTGTTCTGTAATATTCCGGCTCGGTAGGAGGCGGAAATAAATTCGCACACAAATACGCGAAGCCAAAGACTTTAAATGAACATTGCGTTAAACTGCTCGCTGCGTCGTAAATATCGTTTGCTATGTATTTCATACGTATATAGCTATGTGTATTACGTATTTTTTTCTGACGTCTTTTTAAAATTGTCGAATAGCAGTGGATCGGGTGAAACGTTAATCCATGAATAACGAGATGGAGGAAAGCATCGAGGATGAGTTGAACGAGGACTCCGAGTCGCTGTTGCCCCTAGTACCCGACGAACAGGATATTCAGAACACGAAGAGAAAGACGAGTATCTTCAAGCTTTATTCCTACAGGCCTGGAGGTAATGTAATCATTTTGTTTTGTTTATTCCAGCGTATGGCGTGACCGTTTTTTCCAATGTCGTTGAAGTTTCCATAGTTGGAATGCAATTATTTTGTTTTCTTCATATTCCATTGCTTCATTTTTATGATTATCCAAAATCTTTCCGTAGGAACTGAGGCTAGAAATCGCTAATGAAAATACGTGCAATCGTTTGGATTATTTTCATAGCCTAAATCGGCAAAATAAAAATTCGATATTTTTTAAATAATTAGTTTTCGTTGCATTTCAACGATAATAATTTCAACGTCATTTTTTTACATATCCATCCTTGATAATAATACTTATAGCTATTATTTTTTGCGTTTTATCTCATATTATATTACATTACAGTATGTTACATTCCACCGCACAGGTAATCGATTTTCAAATTGGCGGGCGCGCCTGCCCAGGGAGGCGTTACGATATGCAGGTTAGAGGGATGATATTAGGGGTGCACCCTAATATCGATGAAGATGCGACAGGGGGGGGGGGTCATCTCATTTTTCGCAGAAATAGGGCGTTATAAAACAAGTTTCAGAACCCGTGGCAATTATTTTATTCTTTGATTTATTTATTATTAACGGGCTAGACGCCTCCAGCTGGGCCGAAATTGCCGTTTTTTAGGGATTTTTCGAAAGGGCAAATGATACAAAATTCAAAGCTATATCCAGCTCATTATTCATTGGTGCTTCGACTACATGCATTTTTCTTATAATATCACTTTGGTATTTATTACTGTTCATGCTTGGTTCCATGGCGTTTAAGATAAGTACCCCGTGAATCGATGGATCTGAAAAATCCAGAAGATTCTTGTATTAGTGAGAATCTGGCGAGATGATTTTTTTTCGAAGAACAACAGATAGTTTGATGAGTCCGGCAGACCGTCTTAAAAATGTAGATTCGAGTAAAATACGCTCAATGAGTTAACACCTAGCTCGTAGCTGAAAAACGAGAAATGTCCGTAATTTTTTTCTGCGAAAACGTGTGCAAGTTTTTAAATACATTGTTTTTTACGTATAAGAGTATGACTATAAGTATCGTTTAGAATGTTTGTATTGAAAAATATTTTTGAATGTGGTAGATGCAATAGTTTGTGCAGCCCGCTGTTTGAAAAACATCTTTGCCGCGGTGACGACTGCTGCTCGGTAACAAATAATCGGAAATAAAAAAAATCAAGCGCATTCAGTTTTTGCATGAAATTATCTAGTGCTTGGACGAAAGATTTAATAAAATATGGATTTAAAAAAAATGGCCGTTGTCCAAAGTGAGAGTATCGATTTTCGGTGAAAAAAAATCGCTCGATTTTCGTTGATAAAAAAAACATCGGAAAAAAGTCCTTCGTTTAAGCATTGCTTTTTTGGTAGGTGAAAGAAGCTCGTAAAAATTCAAGTTGATGGGTGCAGTGATTTCTGAGATACCGCGGTTAGCGATTTTGACAAACTCTTTTTGAGAATAACGCGTTTAAAGTTCGCGGGTTTGCGGAAACCAACTATAAACGCCCATAAATTCCTCAATTTACAACGGATCGCTTTGAAACTTTCAGAGAATATTTTCGGTGTTTAATTTTGAAAATCCATCGAAAACCAGAAATCGATATTTTCAAAAATGTCAACTAGGTTTAAGCCCTTAAACTTACCTGCACCCTTCGCGATCAAATGAACCCTCATTACTCCGTCCCTCATTGAAATCCCGAAATAACTTTTGTAAAGCAATTAGCAGTATAGGGAATCATAATCGATAATAAAAGAATCAGTTTCTTAAAAATGCTACAGGTACGTAACCCCTTGAGGATACCCATGCAGAAATTTTGTGGGGACTCCCCAGATCCTACCAGATCCCTATGGGGATTTGATAGGGACGCCCCAAGTAAGGAGTCCACACTGGAATCCAAATAGATTTGTTGGGGATTCCCCAGATTCTACCAGATCCTTATGGGGATTTGATAGGGACGGCCCAGGTAGGGAGTCCACATTGGAATCCAAATGTATTTGTTGGGGACTCCCCAGGTTCTACCAGATCCTTATGGGGATTTGATATGGACACCCCAGGTAGGGAGACCACATTGGAATCCAAATGGATCCTGGGCTGTTTCCAGATTAACGTGGTTTGAGAATTTTTTACTAGAAATTATATAAAATGGGATTTCGCGACGCTCTGTAAAAAATTATTCTTTTGATGGTCCCGTGCACAGATTTGCTTGGGAGTTTCAAGATGCACCCACGTGTTTCTAGGAATTTGTTAGGATATCGAATACTACAATATATAATTATATTCTTTAGTAACTTCTTTACTTTAGTGCTTACCCATATTGTATATTTATAGTTTGTTATGGGCTAGTATTTTTTATACGAATAAAAAAACTTATTATAAATTTTAATATGCACACTTTTTGAATTTTTAACACTTGTGCGCATAAAAATTTGTTTTGGACGTGACGGCAATCGGGTTACGATTGCGTCTGCGGTTTATCGCTGTGGGTGTGGACTTTTGTTAGAGCGGCTTAAATGAGGTTTTAAAAGAAAATTAAATGTAAGTATGAAATCATATTTTTATAAACATGATATCTATTACACATTCGCTTAAGTTTGTAGCCCGTAACAGCAATTTCCACCCGACCCGGTAGATTTTTCATCGGGATCCAATAGGGATTCCCCATCGGGATCTAACAGGGATTCCTTGTCGGGAGCCAATAGGAATTCCCTATCGGGATCCAATAAGGATTCAGAAAATCGCTTCCGACAAAAGAAAGACGTCGGGCGATAGAACATAAGCGGCGCAGGGTACATATATATTCGTGTCATCGTTGAAAAGCGCGCGACGATCGAGTTACTGCACAATCGCGATCGTAAAATTTATTTACTCCAAACACGCATTAATGTTTGTTGCATTCCAATGATGCAAGCATCAACCTTATTAAAGTGTTTAAATTTTATATAGTATGAAAAGTATTCAAAGAATATCCCGCCCATAACTGCACAAGTATTTTTGCTTAATAATAGTATAAAAAGTGTATAAAAACTACGTTACAGCATAAAAAGTATTTAAAGTATTTTTAAAAAGTTCATAAAGTATAAAAAGTACTCGAAGATATAGATATAAGATATAAGTATTCGAAGAATACTATACAAAGCACTATAAATATTCAGTATGGGTAAACAATTAAAAAAAAAAAAAAAAAAAAGTATATTGTGGTATTCGATATGTACTCCTTTGTAAACAATAAATTGATCTCTTTAGTGTATCGATGCTTTTATTTTTTGTAGCATTTTGGGCTTACAGAATGCGATATGATCGATCAAGCATCGTATCGGATTCCGTTCAATACTGTGGGGAAGCTTTAAGATTCTTACATTGGATTCCGATGGGAAATCCCTATTGGATCCTAATAGGGAATCCCTATGGAATCCCTATGGAATCCCGATAGGAATCCCTACTGGATCCCGATGGGAATCCCTTTTGGATCCCGATGGGAATCCCTTTTGGATCCCGATGGGGAGTCCCTCTTGGAATCCAATGTACGAGCGTGACGTTTCCTGATAGGGATCCAATGGGGTGTCCCGTTGGATCCCTATCAGGGAGTAGGGAGAAGTAGGGGAATCCTATAGGATTCCAAACACAATTTCTACTTGGGTACCTTTTCATTAAAATCGCCAAAAAATGCCAGTCATATCGGAATTTTTGTTTGGAACTATGCTGGATATCGAATATCTCCTCGAAAATATCGAATATATCCTTATCTTGATAAATCGGCGTGTTCTCACCACTGCACGAAATACACAGGTCCGTTGTACAATTCGCAACTCCCCGTAATACTGTCAGACCTGGAAGATCGAAAAAGATTATCAAAATATATGAGTGTGGTTATCGCGGGTGTTGCAATTGAATCGATAAACCATTTTGGTGAAATTTCCCGTGTGTTTCAACAAGAATTTCCGAATAATGTTATTTTTCGGCGCATGTTTTTGTTTATTCAAACATAACGGATCGCTGGAAATGAATAATTGTAGTATCCTTGATAGCGACCACGGAGGCGAGAAAGACTTTTTTATTCGGTTTATAATATCAGGAGTTTTCGTGTAAACCGTTTTGAAATAATTATTTTGTGAAAAACGCCGCTTCGAAATTGTTCACAAGGTACCTGTGCACGAGTCCACTTACCTATCCGGAATATTTTAAGGACAGTAAGATATCATTGGACAGGTAAGTGGACTCGTTTAAAACTCGATTTAAAAGAGCATCAATTCTTTCAACGTTCTCGTGCTGCAACGTCGAGAGTTTTGTGGCAAAATTTAAAATAGATTAGATTTAAACTAAGAAATTTCGATACAACATTCGCTAGACGTAGCAGAACAAGAATGATGGATGATTTCTTTTTCAAATTTTTATATCGCTCGGTCGAAGGAAAAGAAAGCAAACAGGCGCAAACAAAAACTAGATTTTTATTATTCTTTTTTTACATTTTTATTATTTGATTATTTATTTTTTATTGTTCTATTTAATTGAATTAAATTACTTTTTTAATGATAAATAATAAATACAATAAACTGAAAAGCAGTTTCCCCGTACCCTTGGCAAATGCGGTATAGTATGGCTTCAGACGGCTGTGGACGCAACGGAATTTCGATTAGATTAGCGAAGTGCGGGTAGGGAGTGATAGGCAAGACAACTGGGAAGGGTAATACGTTCAAACCCGCAAGGGTATACGTTGGAAATCAAACTAATTGAGTCCTCAATAAAATAAAATATTTAACTGAAAACTCAAATATAGTAAAAAAAACGGTATTAACTTATAAATTCAAATATATTGAATAAATTAAATGATCAATGTTTTATTCAATTTAATCTATTTTGACATTTGTATTATTTTTTTTTCTTTTCGCTTCTCTCAGAAGTATTGAAGATACATTTTCCCCCTGTTTTGTCTTTCATTCGGTCTACTGTGCACAAATCTTAATGAATTATTGATATGCGATACTCCCCGGTTTTTCCCGCTTGGCGATTGCTTTCCTCGTCTGCACGGCTGCTCTTTTACTGTTACTTACATCTTCTACAATTCACCGATGCAAACTTCAACGTCATACTTTTTTCTAGTATAAAATGAGTTTTTCTTTCATTCCTCTAGCTTCTTAGTACCTTTCGTGTTTGCTTTCTGTTTGTTTTTTACCGTTCGGAATTTTGACTGAGATCGAACGTGTCACATCGATTTGGTAACTCGTACTCGGACATTCGGTTTTATGATAAACGCGGTCTTGTGCAATACACAATGCGGACCATTGTCTATATCTAAATTGGCGACGAATAATCGTCAGTTGGCGGGAATTTCCGAGTCGCGATAAATAGACGATCTCTTGCCGGAGAATGGACACAAACGCGACATATATATATTTGACTGACATAATAAAATTGTAGTGTCGATTTGCAATGACATGGTATTGAAGTTTGCATCTTTGGAACCCAAACAAACGCTTTTTCTTTTTTCATTTCTGTATCTGCATTATTAGCGAAAATGTTTTCTTGCCAGTTTCTATTGGAGATTTTCAATGAGCATCCTGAAAAACATTGGTGTGATTGTTGTAGCCCAAATCCACCAAAAAATATTTTGATATGATATTTAAAATGAATTTCCTTCAGCTGGACTTTTTCGACAGACAGCTGCGTATCTATACCGCGATTTTTTTTGTCCAACGTTAAAAACTGAAAGTGTACCTTTCTAAAATACGACAACGTTTTTCCTCTCTTAGCATCCGCATAATAAATACCTAACGTAATGAAAAACAAGTGGTGACAAGTAACATACGTGGAGAACTTTTTTGAATATCAATATTGCCAATTTATTAGTAACCAAAGAAGTTCATTTTGCTGTATGTTTTTATACTTGCCAATTGTTTTGATTAATACATATGTGTATAATGTTCAACAAATCGTTTCATAACGAGCACGAGGAGTCAATTTTTTATACGGTGTTGAAGTTTGCATCGCTGGAAAGGAATGAAAATTCCCCACGGTTCATGCGCGGTACGAGGGTGTGTTTTTCGTAAATATTTTCAAGCAAACGACAAAATGGATTTTTTAAATTAATACTCTTAGCCATTATATACATATAGAAGACTGTATACAAATTTTTGTACTCGAATGTATAGTTCGCGGTGTATGCCGCTTCCAAGAGGACACTCCAACGAAATTGCTGCTTGGCGGCTGACAGCGATTAAGCCATACGGTTTATCTGAAAAATAAAATAAAAATATATTTAGAAACTAGACATATAGGTTTACAGCATCACGTAGGGGAATTTTAATATCGGGAAAAAATTGCGGACAAGTGAATTTTATTTCCGATTTTCATGGAAAATTTGCATCGTTCATAAAAAATTAAAAATAGAAGGGGGCCCTTTGAAATAAAAATTCCTACGTGGTGCCATTGAGACTGGATTTTCGAACAGTTTAAGACTTAGCGCATGCAAATCGGATGAATAGTTTTTTTAATATATTGCCAACCAGGTTGAAAAACGTAGTGTCGAGAAAAACGCGTTCAAAGTTTTGCTGAAGGATAATTCAACATACAAACTAAAATTTTTATTTCTCTCTTTTTTTCTGTTTTGCACGTAGACGACTCTCATGCATGCTTTTTTCGGCTTCGTGCTCGGCTTCGCATATTCGCTCATCGTTAATGTTTTGACAATATTGGTAGAGTATTTCACCAATTCTTATGTTTAATATCTCCAATACATTTATGAGGCCAATATGACCACTGTTAATAAGCATTGCAGCAATATTAGCGGCAGTTTCAACTGTGGGTCTGCCGCTCCACGATGTCTTTGACGCAAATTTCCATATAACGGAGTTCAAATACTCGTTATTGTTCTGATGAAAAGCGCCTGATTCTTTCTTCACATCATACGGAAGAGCTTGCATGATTTTGTTGTACCTTTTCGAATCGCCGTCCCCGATATAATTTATGTACTTCGTTCCGTGTAATTCCTCCGCTCTTTGAAACATTTCAAGCACACCATCAGTTTCCATTTTGCGTGTAAAACCGACGCGATTTGCGTCACAGGATTCAGCGTGGTTTTCTAGCCAATTTTGATATTCCTTTGAATCAGTTTTGTTTTTCCACAAACCACATGCCTTGCAGTATGCAGATTTCACACAAATATCAATAAGTTTTTCAGAGTAATAACCGATGAGCGTCGTGACACCATGTAATGAACTAAGACCGCGTTTGCGCCAAGTGCCATCGCCAGAAACTGTCAATTCGTCTACTTTTCCACACTTTTTGGCGGTTAATTTTTTTCTTCTTCAGCAGCAATTTACTAGCAAATATAATGCCTTAATCGAAATATATTCCAAGAATTAGGGTTCATAGAGGCCAACAAAGGGTCGTCAGATAGCAGACCCGTTCGACAGCCACACATCTGCCGCTCAGCGCGGTCGTGCGCTTCGAACGGTTTGGAGTCGTTCATTAATCACGTGAGGCTCAAATAGGGGGGGGGGGGATTTGGATAACATCACGATTGATGATGGGGTGGTGTTGTGACTTATCACGTGTATTTTTTTGTGTAACTGTGCGGACAATACCATTTAAATATACTGACAATATATATTATTTTGTTTTTCATAATAAAATATCGCACTTTCTATCGCAAGTGTCTTACGTTTCTTAACAAAAAAAATACACGTAATGTTGGGGGGGGGGGGGGAAACCTCGCCACATATCACCATGGGGAAGGGAGGGGGCTCAAAAAGTGGCCTAAAAACCTCACGTGATTAATGGACGACGCGGTTCACATAAAATGCTGTATCTCCGGCAATTCTATAAATGTCTTTGAAAAATTTGGTGAGCGCATGCTTAACAAATGTATCTTTCAGAAAATGAAGGAAAAAAATGACAGCGAATGTTTTTTACCGTGGTGTAGGGCCTTAATGAGAGGTTCTTGTTTATTTACTCATTTTTATTACAAAACAAAAGCCTTTTTTTAAGATTTACATTCTAGATCTCTAAATAAATCTATGAAAAAATGGTTGAAGAATTTGCGTAGGCAAAAACTGCCACAAGAAATGTGTGTTCACATTTTCGCATTACACATTTTCAACTCTTATACAGCAATTCGCAAATGTTAATTTTCATTGCATTCCAACGATACAAACTTCAGTCGCATGTTTTCATATGATCGAGCCCAAATTTGGCGCACAGCGTCGTAAAGATTAAAAGCCATTCTAAATCGCATGCCGTTTGTTTGACCGCTCTAACTCGGAAACGTTGATACCATAAGACCTCCGAAAGTTGTATTTTTCCACAATGCCCCTTTCAATTTGAGCCATCGAGGTTTTGTTTTCTCCCAGTGGTATTTTTACACCAAGCGTAAAAACAAGTCGCAAGACGTTAACAAAAAAGCCGAAGGCGTGCAATCTTCGTCACACATTACGTGACTGTACGGGGGTGATTCAAATCGTCGAGACGTTTGAAGATATCGTGAGTGTGGGTAACGGCGCTCCAATTTGACTCGACCATAGGCCAAAGTGCGCCTGCGATAGCAAATAAAAAAGAGTATATTTTCAACCTCCCCT
Source organism: Ophion obscuratus (assembly GCA_964007375.1). Lineage (NCBI taxonomy): Eukaryota > Metazoa > Arthropoda > Insecta > Hymenoptera > Ichneumonidae > Ophion > Ophion obscuratus. The sequence continues at coordinate 51,522,504 of OZ023314.1, forward strand.
TCTCCAAGCTTGCTCGACCACTTTTTCAAATAGAATAATAGCAATATTATAATGACAACAAACTACAGTCCAGCTGTGAAAAAAACTGACTGCAAATGGAAATGTACAACTGGGATTTTTTTAAGGATCGAGATCCCGTCTTATTTGGAATCAATATCGAAAACGGAAAAATAAATAACAACCAGCCGATCAAGACGGAAAATGGATGGATTTTTTTGTAACGTACGTTCCTCGATTTTGGCCCCTTTCAAAGACCGTTTACAAAATTCCTCACTCTTATCGAATGTGATTCGTTATGGAATGATGACAAACGACTTATCGACCGCAAATCGCAGACAATTTTTTTATCGGCTTATCTATGTACTTATGATCTTAAATTATTTGGACACTGACAAATCTTGGGACAATCGGTCTGCGCGCGACGACGCAGTCAGCATACGTTGCAGTTATTTTAGCACGCCCAATTAGCGCCAGAACGTGATGGCTGTTGAAAATATAGAACTAGCCGATATTTTCCTAAATAGATGACGAAGATCATCGATAGATCGCAACGATGATGACGGCGGATCGTAAGAGTCCATTACGCCGTTGTCTCATCATACTTGTAAAAAATAACTTACATTTAATATCGTCATTACAATAATGATAATAATAATAATTGTTATCATTCAATATTATTATTGTCGTCCTACTGGTTTTTGCACACGGCTTTGCACGCATGTATGGCAGAAATTGAATTCGCTATGACGATGGAGTTTGCATCGATGGAATGCAACGATGTATTTTTTCCATTTTTTCATTTCTTCATTTGTATCATTATCCAAAGCCGTTTTGTTTTGCAAATTGATGGCGTAAATTTCCAATAAAGATACGTTTTTTTCTAATGTTTTATTTGAGCGATTTTCACGGCCTAAATCGTCTACAAAATGTAAGTAATTAAAAAGAATCATCTTGTCGCATCCCAATGATGCAAACTTCAATGTCACAATTCACATAATAATTCGCTTGTATGTCGGATTTTCTATATATTAAAGAATACGCTTTCCGCATAATTTAATAGTCATAATCAGCCAACCCTGGTGGATGAGCGGTCGGGGTTCGCTTGCGGCAATTCTTCGAGATAAGCACTGTTGTGCAAGGCCGATACGCGGAGCGGTGACCGCTCAGCTCTGCACCGGCTGGCGCAACAAGCAGTAAGCAGAAGGCTCGTACTTTTCAGACGTTGGTGTAGATACTTAGTAAAAAGTCTCTGCACCAGTTTGCCCGTATAGTGCAGTAAAAGAGACGAAAACCCAACACTTTTTAGCGTAGAATATGAATTTTTGACTGAAGGTAAATGGTTGCATACTGAAAGTAACCCCAATAAAATGTTGCTCCTCAACTCGCCCCAACCCTGAGAAATAGGGGTGGAAAACTTAACAATCGCCGTATCTCGATAATTAATGGCCCGATCAAAAAAGGTTTCAAACAAAAGTTGTTTGGAGTAATAAAATTCGTATAAAGTTATCTGACATCCCACCCCCTATCTTTAAAAATAGCAGCACAAAAACGATTCGAAAATTCGAATCGAAAATTCTAATTGAACGATTTTTTGTACATTTCCGAAATAATTTTTCACGTACACGAATCGTTTCCCTGCAATGGAAAACTTGTGGAAACGGACTTTCAACTCCTTCCTCGAAGTGCGTTGTCAATCTTTCACAGCACATTTAATGTTTTTACGGTAGTTTTTCCGCAGAAAAAACATCGCACATTCCATTCACACCGATTTTATGTTTTTAATCGAAATTATATACTTTTATCGCACTGCTTCGTATAATTGCTGTTGAAGGCTTTGCCCCGAATGTACTTTGATTTTCCGCCACCAGATGTCATATCCCCATTTGATAGATCCCAATAGGGCAGCTTAAAATGGCTGTGGAGTCAACGGAGTTAGGTTAGATTAGCGGAGTGCGGGTAGGGAGTAATAGGAAAGGGTGCAATTGAGAAGGGTAATACGTAAAAATCCGCAAGGGTATACGTTGGAAGTCAGGAAATAAAAAACAAATATACTCATAATGACATAGCTAGAAAAAATATATAAAATATTGAGTTGGATAATCATTGAAGTCAATGAAACTATTTTACTTGGAGTATTTAGGGGAGCGCGCCACTGTCCTTTGAAAAGGAAAATCGCGTAATCTCAGGTCCTACATGACGGGGATCTAAACGAAAAAAAATTCAGAGAAATTCTAACAGCGTTTATTTTCACATATCGTAGATTCGCGACAAATTTTCAGCCGTTTTCGAGCCAACTTTGCAACAGACGGGCAGATCGAATTTCCAAAAATGATATAAATCGTAACCAACGTAACCCGCTTACACTGAGAAAAAAATCATTGATCCAATATCGATGGTGTTATTGAATGAAATTTCGTTGATTCAATTGTAAAATTGTTGGTGTAAATAATGGGATTTATTAATCCAAATAAACCGCTATTGACTTCAATGACATGATAACATTGAAAGTTTTTTTTTTCATTCAAAAGTTCATTCAAAAGTCGAAAATGGCCGCTTCCGACAGATAGTTTTCGATTTTCGACCAATAAATCGCTCGTTTATTGGTTTTTGAAAATAGAAATTTTCAACAAAACTGAAAATCCTTGAATTAAGGACTAGTTTTTAATGCTATCAATAAGCACACCAAATTTCATCAAAAACCATCGAGTGGTTTTTGAATGATAGTGGTCACCGACTTAAAAAAACATAGTTTCGAGAAAAACGCGTTTAAAGTTTTTCGATGTGGATACATGTTCGTAAAATTTTGAGCTCGATGGATGAAGCTAAACTTTTTAAATGTATTTTGATCCACTGAATTCGAATATCACAATTTTTGCGGAAAAGTCGAGCATTCAATTGTTTGTAGCCAATTGTTAAAACAATTTTTTTTTAAATTAAAGTTTTTTGGGATGAATTATTTTTTCAAAAACATTTTGGGTAGTTTTAAAACGAAAGTATACTTTATGAAATTTTGCTTAAGGTCATAGTTTTTGAGTAATCAATTTTTGAACATTTCTGAAAGAATTTTCCCATTTTACACTTGATTTATGTATAGAAATACTAATTAATAAATTCCTTACATCGAATCATCAATTCCTGGCTCATACAAGAGGGCTTCTGCCAATGCGGAAGCTTTCAAAATATCAATTTGTTGTTGTCTTCGGAGCATTCAGCCTTCCCAGGTTGTTTGCGCGTTTGTCAGCCGCTACCTGCCATGGAGACCCGACGCCCCTTCACTAATTGTGGGATATCGCGGAAACTATTCATCAGATTAACTTGAAATTTTCAGGGAATATTTTCGAAACATCATACTTCAAGAAAATGTATTCTAAATATCGATTTTTTGAAAATTCTGACTGCATCTCACCCCTTAAGTCAGGGGAAGACAATTTCAACCCTCATTTCAACCTCCAAACGCTTTTTTTTACTTTTTTAAAGGTACAGCGGAAACGGGTTTGCTGACATCGAGTGGGTTAAATGACGTGTTCGGTCAAACAATCCAAACAAACGTATTTAAAAAATCGAATATTTTCCGAGGTGCCCTCACACACAATTACACGCACCCATCCGAGGTGCTCCCCGCCCACCCCTGTGTTCTAGGCACCCCACGATTCCACGCACCCGTCCGAGGTGCGTGGAATATATTTTTTTTCTTGATAAAATACCCGTCCCCCATCATACAAAATATATTTTCATACTGCAGAATAGCAGTATGAAAATATATTTTCACGAACACGTGAAAAAAAATTTGGAGCCGTTTAGGGCTGCAGCCCCAATTCTAAATATTTACCATAATTATTATTATTTCAGCAAATATTCGATCGAACTATGAATTTATTAATTTCACGACACGAAACAATGATTTTTATCCCAGATATCACTTTCTTTCTACGAAGAGGCAAACTTATACTTTGCTCATTGCTTATGATAATGAACGAAACTTCTAACGGTCATCGAACTCGAATGTTGCAGAAAAAACTATGCCGGGCTCAACGAAGAAACAGGGTCCGCTCGTTGGTGTTATAGACGTTGGCACGAGAACCGTCCGCTTCTCGGTAAATTACGACACCAACTTCACAATTTCACGTTTTAGTTATTTCTATATGTTTTTATCGAATTCGTCTGATGCTTAGACCCGCTTACAATATGCCGTTATTGACAATTGCGAGTTATTGTTATTTAATTATTGCTCAATTATCTAAAGTAAACTGTCATTGTTAACTTTTCGATGCCGAACATTCCAAAGCGTTTTGCTTGCTCATATATCGGTAAACTAGCAATTGAAAGATGATATGGTATACATGTAATTTACACAATATCCATGTACTAAATACATGTAAAATATAACATTATATATGTGATATTTTTAATTTTGGTTTTCAAGTAAAACATTCAAGTTCATATAGTTTATACAAGGTGGCCCGACAAGTGACGTCCAAAGGAAAAATCTAGATGCCTTGTATCAATACCTGCCCGGATCACCCCCACGGATGTTCTACGATCTTTTATAGTTTTCGAGAACAAATATGTTCTTTGGGTTATCCGGTAGCATGGGTTTCCATTTATTTATGCTCTATGTATGTACTTTCCTCTTACAAGTAAACATTGCAAGGTGTCCCGCTCCGATTTTACTGAAATTTGGCATGTTCGTAGGGTGGGTCAAAATAGTCGACACAAATTTTTTTATAACGGCGGAACCTCATTTTTAAAGGATGAAACCCCTTGAAACTGGAGATGTTTTTCGTCTTTCAGCGACAACTTTTTGACCAAACGAGATACGAAGAAATTCTAAATGGCACTTATATTTTTACACTGCCAAAAGCATAAACTTCCGAAAAGTGGAAACCGAATTTCGACCTGAAATTTGGCATACACCTTCCTTTTAATGTTATAAGATATCCTCTGAAAGGATTTTTGGCGACACGCCATAGTTTTCGAGATATCGATTTTTGAAAGTTAATTTTTTCATCGCGCGCCTGCTATATATTTATAGCTGCCGGCCCTGCTATGGCTATACCTTTATATCTTATCGCGCTTTCCGGTTTGTGCGGATCTTCGTCTGGTGTACCCCCCCCCCCCCCCCCCCCCGCGTCGTCATATCTAGCTGCACTGTCGTTTTTGGTGTAATGCTGGTTTTTTGTTTTCACATTTGATGAAGAATTTATTGGTATCCAAACAAAGCTAAACTCAGATATGTGGAATCGTGGGGTGCGTACAACACTGGGGCGGGCGCAGGGCACCTCGGATGGGTGTATGAAATCGTGGGCTGCGTAGAACACTGCGGTGGCCGCAGAGCACCTCTTCCAATTTATTTTTTATGTTTCGTTAATTTTTTTGGTTTTTTTATTCGATAAAAAAATATATTTTTTTTGTTTGTTCCCTTCCCTTCTTATTTTTTTCTTCATTTTTTCGATTTTTTTTTCAAATTTTTAATTTTTATTATCCGTATCTTAAGAGGGAATGACACCTTATCGCCGTCGGTATGGTAGAACAATTATAGATTCCCAAAAATATCTGAAACGGCTCTTCAGATCCCGTCGAAACTTTGCCAAACGACTTCAAATACATAGACGAATAGCTGTCATCCCCTCAAATTTTCTGAATTTGAGAAAAAAAATGTAGATTGGCTTATCATAAGCCAATTTAGTTTTTTTTTCTCAAATTCAGAAAACTTGAAGGGCAGACAGGTATTCGTCTATCTATTTGACGTCGTTTGGCAAAGTTTCGACGGCATCTGAAGAGCTGTTTCAGAGATTTTTGGGAATCTATAATTGTTCTACCATACCGACCGCGATAAGGTGTCATTCCCTCTTAAAGCGAAAGTTGGAGTCCCGAGCGCAGGCACCACTACAACGTATCCGTAAAAATGAGAATTCGCTATACGACGTTTAACACCATAAGCGCGCCGGCCGTGGAAACGTTGGAGAGGGGGTTTCTCCAAACAAACTCAACGAAGATCCGGACAAAGCGGAGGGCGCGTAGCTATGATAGGCTTGCGATGAAAAAAATAAGTTTCAAAAATCGATATCTCGCAAACTATGGCGAGTCGGCAAAAATCCTTTTAGGGGATATCTTATAATATTAAAAGGAAGATGTATGTCAAATTTCAGGTCGAAATTTGGTTTCCGCTTTTCGGAAGTACACCCAATAATTTATTGTATACATAATATAATAAATTTATAAAGTAAATATATGAAATTATTGTTATTTCAATATTTACACTACCAAATGACATATTTTTGGATGCCAAGCCAAGAACGAGCGATTGACATCACGAGAGAAACGAGATTGCAAATTAAAGAAGGACTGCAGGTCGTATCATTTCATTAATTTTTTTCGTCACCGCGCTTTCCGCGAAAAATGTGAGAATACTCGCAATTGGCTTGTGCTGACTCGAAAAATAAGTGGTATTGTAAGTATATAAATAAGAATCATTCTATATATTTTCATTGAAACATATAAGAATGATGGCAGGATCAGGAAAGCAGTCCATGGAGCGTGGGGGATAGCAAAAAAGGCAAGGATAGGGAACTTCAAAGCAGGGCCGGTTTACGAAAATTAGCGCCCTAGGCCTGAGAAAGTTAGCGCCCTCCGCCCCGCCGGCCATGCCGCTTGGCGATCATAAGGGGGCGCACGTACCTGCGGATTCCGCCGACGCGCGGCGCCCCCTTTGCCGCGGCGCCCTAGGCCCGGGCCTAGCGAGCCTAGTGTATAAACCGCCGCTGCTTCAAAGGGAGCTTGAAATAACGGAGGCGATAGCAAGAAGCGGATTGCTTTATGGGGTAGAAATAACTGGTGGATATGATAGAGGTATCTCGCTTTATAAGCCGACTAGCTGGCATACCCGGCTCCACTTGGGGGCAAGTTACGTGCCATGGGCTCGCTCCCGTATATTTCCGCGGACAATTTTCTTACTGCGCATCTAACATTTTTGTCCACTGTTCGCCTCCGATATATAACTGTCTAGAAATTGCGAGATGTCGATTAAATAAATAAATTAAAATATTTCGGCTACATTTCACCCTCTACACAAGTACAAAGTTAAATTCCAATGAGGCGATCTTCGCCCGTACGCAGGCAAAATTATTAGTAGAATTATTGCAATAAACAATACGCAATTCGTTGTTATATTTATTTTTATCATCATGAATATATAGTAATCGAGGAATAGAATTTTTTTCGAACTTTATTTTTATCTCGTTCTGTCCACAAGTTACGGCCAAAAGATGAAAAGAAAAACAATTTTTTTACAGTGCGTTCAACTCCTTGAAAATGGCGTTCTGCCGAAACAAAAAAATGTTATGAAATTTTTTGACTCACTTTAATTTCCACGTTTTTTTGTTGTAAATACCGAAGAGTGAGGCCCTGAGAAAAGAATGTATTTGACATAAATATTCAATCGAGTCATCGCACGAGCTTTTATCGACAGGAATTTAGCCGGGTATCACAAAAGGTTAGCTGAATGTACATCAGTATTGGACAAAAATTCTAAAAGCGGGTTCAATCGTTTGATATCGCGATATCGAAAAAAAAATCTATCCTTTAACTTCTATCCTCTACACATGTGCAAATTTACATCCCCATCACATGAAAATATTCGAAAGAACGCATTGAAAAATTGAAATTTTGCAATAATCAATATAAAATTTGTTGTTATGTGCACCGCTCTTATCTTCAATGTATGGCCCTCAAAAAATGAAAGATTATTATAATTCGAAACTTCGTCATATCTTGTTTCCCCCCTTAAAAATGGAGTTCCGTGGATACAAAAAAAAATACGTATCGACTATTTTTATCCACTCTACAAACATGCCGAATTGTCGCAAAACCGGAGGGAGGGCATCTCGCGGTGTTTCCTTGTTGAGAGTTTTTAAAAGCAATTGGGCGTCATTGGGACTAGTATAAGTATCTATTATTGTCGTCACACTTTAGTGACTAATCCTCCAAAACCTATTTTTTTAACTTTTAATCGAAATCTACGACTTGGAACGTTAATCTTTAGTCGGTCGTTTATTTATTGCTTAACGGTGCACTTCATAGCGATAACATAAGTTAGCAAAACTGCGATGAAAGTACATACTTGAAAGAAAAAAATTTAAAAACGCCCCCGCCGCGAAAGGAAAAAGAGATCGCAGAACATAAATGTGGGCGAGTCGGATAAGTATTGATGCGAGGCATCTAGATTTTCCTTTTGTACGTCACTTTTTGGGCCACCCTGTATACTACATATTTTATGTTATATATTATCTTTTATATATATATATATATATATATACATAATTATATTACATATCATATAGTACACAGTATACATAATTTATTTAAACATTTTGTCTGATGCCCTCATGGGTTTTCGCGACGCTGGCCCTTTAATTTTTTCATCTTACTTGCCGCTTCGCCGTTTTCAGCTCCTTAGACCACCCCGCCCCTCTACCAACTGTGTTACGCACAGCTACTCGTTCCTAAGGCGCTATTGTATCGCATTTGCACAAGGGTACAGGGTAACTGGGGAGAAACTATCCCGCTACATGCGGCTATATTTTATTCAGTTTCAATTATGTTACCATTAGCAACTGAGTAAAACGGTCTCCTGATAGTTGGCGCGCAAGCGAATGCATGGCTAAGCGGTCACCCGCCAAGTATTAGCCCAGGCCAACGCAGCTGGACATGGGACATGGCCGAATTAGTTATTGTTTATTACACACGTGACATTATATATTCTATTTTAATAGAAATAATAAAATACAATACTGCGTATAGTAATTTTTCAACGATCAAGTATTTTCGGAGTACCGAGTTATTACGATAGACAATCAAAACACGTTCCGAAATGATCATGTAGTATCCGAATTACGGTAATAACCGCCATTTAACGCTAACCGTAGTTACCATAATCGATTAAGCTAAGCGTGCCTGGCCAGGTAAGACGGACGACTGTCTTCGCCGAGCCTCCCGAGTGACTGAACACTCCAAAATAACAACGCTCCTCTCTTTTGTGTGTGTGTGTGCGTGCGTGCGTGCGTGCGTGTGTGCGTGCGTGTGTGCGTGTGTGTGTGTGTGTGTGTGTGTGTGTGTGTGTGTGTGTGCGTGTGTGTGTGTGTGTGTGTGTGTGTGTCGATTAATAAAGTAATATCGCTCCCCGTGCAGAAATTTTTTGGGGACTCCCCAGATCCTACTAGATCCCTATGGGGATTTGATAGGGATGCCCCAAGTAAGGAGTCCACACTGGAATCCAAATAGATTTGTTGGGGATTCCCCAGATTCTACCAGATCCTTATGGGGATTTGATAGGGACGGCCCAGGTAGGGAGTCTACATTGGAATCCAAATGTATTTGTTGGGGACTCCCCAGGTTCTACCAGATCCTTATGGGGATTTGATATGGACACCCCAGGTAGGGAGACCACATTGGAATCCAAATGGATCCTGGGCTGTTTCCAGATTAACGTGGTTTGAGAATTTTTTACTTGAAATTATATAAAATGGGATTTCGCGACGCTCTGTAAAAAATTATTCTTTGATGGTCCCGTGCACAGATTTGCTTGGGAGTTTCAAGATGCACCAACGTGTTTCTAGGAATTTGTTAGAATATCGAATACTACAATATATAATTATATTCTTTAGTAACTTCTTTACTTTAGTGCTTACCCATATTGTATATTTATAGTTTGTTATGGGCTAGTATTTTTTATACGAATAAAAAAACTTGTTATAAATTTTAATATGCACACTTTTTGAATTTTTAATACTTGTGCGCATAAAAATTTGTTTTGGACGTGACGGCAATCGGGTTACGATTGCGTCTGCGGTTTATCGCTCTGGGTGTGGAGTTTTGTTAGAGTGGCTTAAATGAGTTTTTAAAGGAAAATTAAATGTAAGTATGAAATCATATTTTTATAAACATGATATCTATTACACATTCGCTTAAGTTTGTAGCCCGTAACAGCAATTTCCACCCGACCCGGTGGATTTTTCATCGGGATCCAATAGGGATTCCCCATCGGGATCTAACAGGGATTCCTTGTCGGGAGCTAATAGGAATTCCCTATCGGGATCCAATAAGGATTCAGAAAATCGCTTCCGACAAAAGAAAGACGTCGGGTGATAGAACATAAGCGGCGCAGGGTACATATATATTCGTGTCGTCGTTGAAAAGCGCGCGACGATCGAGTTACTGCGCAATCGCGATCATAAGATTGGATGGAACCTACGTTACTACCGATGAAGCGCTGCTGTGCTGTGGGAAAGCAATCGCTAATTCCAAAGATTGGGATGGCCGCCGACCTGCTCAACCTGAAGCGCAACCATAACCTGATTGCCGTTACGCCGGAAAGAAAATTCCATGCGCACAAGTATTTTTATTTAATAATAATATAAAATGTGTATCAAAAAACGTTGCAGTAAAAAAAGTATTCGTTTTTAAGTATTTACAATATAAAACGTATTCATATTTCATTAAATACAAAAAGTATATGGCATTGAAGTTTGCATCGTTGGAACGCAACGAAAGTTCCTTTTTACCTGTTTTTCCATATTTTTATTGTCATAGAAGATCTTTGTTATACATTTATATCGTAAATCGCCAAATTTTTTTTTAAAATGGTTAAAGGATTTTTGTAACCAAAATCTGCCAAAAAAAATTAAAATAATTCAAAAGCATTAATGTTTGTTGCATTCCAATGATGCAAGCATCAACCTTATTAAAGTGTTTAAATTTTATATAGTATGAAAAGTATTCAAAGAATATCCCGCCCATAACTGCACAAGTATTTTTTGCTTAATAATAGTATAAAAAGTGTATAAAAACTACGTTACAGCATAAAAAGTATTTAAAGTATTTTTAAAAAATTCATAAAGTATAAAAAGTACTCGAAGATATAGATATAAGATATAAGTATTCGAAGAATACTATACAAAGCACTATAAATATTCAGTGTGGGTAAACAATTTAAAAAAAACAAAATAAGTATATTGTGGTATTCGATATGTACTCCTTTATAAACAATAAATTGATCTCTTTAGTGTATCGATGCTTTTATTTTTTGTAGCATTTTGGGCTTACAGAATGCGATATGATCGATCAAGCATCGTATCGGATTCCGTTCAATACTGTGGGGAAGGTTTAAGATTCTTACTTTGGATTCCGATGGGAAATCCCTATTGGATCCTAATAGGGAATCCCTATGGAATCCCTATGGAATCCCGAAAGGAATCCCTACTGGATCCCGATGGGAATCCCTTTTGGATCCCGATGGGAATCCCTTTTGGATCCCGATGGGAATCCCTTTTGGATCCCGATGGGGAGTCCCTCTTGGAATCCAATGTACGAGCGTGACGTTTCCTGATAGGGATCCAATGGGGTGTCCCGTTGGATCCCTATCAGGGAGTAGGGAGAAGTAGGGGAATCCTATAGGATTCCAAACATAATTTCTACCTGGGTCGTGTTATACGATCTCCCATAAAAGCACGGACGTATGTGTTTAAACCGGAACATTAGAGATGTGTTTTTATTTTCCGTAAAAAAAAAATCGCACACTAGGATTCACTGGGTTTTTCCCACTTCCAAGAATGGAAACCCCTTAAAGAGTGAGACCTGTTTCAAAAGAAGTGAAACAGGCATCTTCAATTTTTGAACAACATACAATAAATATAAACGAACTTTGTGTAATAAAACATATATACATATAAATAAACGAACAACAATTTCTGGTGAATGAATAAATCATTTTTATTCTACGTGCTCGCAGGTATTCAACGCTAAGCACGTTGCCGAAGTGGCTTCACATCAGATTGACATCGAGCAGCATACCCCGCAGGAAGGATGGGTCGAGCAGGATCCGAGAGAGATTCTATTTGCTGCCAAAGCTTGCGTCAAAGACGTGGTAAAAAGATTGGCAAATTCTGATTACAGCGTGAATGACATTGTTACGATTGGTATAACGAACCAACGTGAGACGACAGTCGCCTGGGACTCGCTAACTGGCGAACCACTCTACAAGGCAATCGGTACAGAAAGATCTTTCCACACGGTTCATAATAAGCGTCATAGAAAATTCATCTGCATTCGAATTCTAAAATTTAAGCGAATTGAACTTCAACTTCCTCAAAATTACAGATTCGATCAAGATGCGCAGAATCCTGAAAATAAGAAGAAAAATAACACGTGTTTGCATATTGAATCTGTTGAATTTTTTTGGCATTGAAAAGCCACTCCTAGTGAGGATACGTTGATCTTTTTTTCTCTTTTTTTCAATAATCATATTTTTTTCCAAATTGTTGCTACATGATCTTTGATGATTTTTTTCATTGCAGCGTATATAGGTAAATAAAATATTATTGAACGATGAGAAGTAAGACATACGTTTTTTATTTTCAGTTTGGTCCGACATAAGAACGGTCGAGGTGGCCGACCAGATAATTGCAAAATTTCCCGACCAAAATAAGAATCATTTGAAGCCACTCTGCGGTTTACCGGTCAACCCGTACTTCTCGGCACTCAAAATACGATGGATGAGGGACAACGTTTTGGCGGTCAGAAAAGCCATGAGAGAAAAACGATGCAAAGTGGGGACCATGGACACGTGGATTATTTGGGTAATGCGAAGTAGAACGTTGCACGGTGAAGCATATATTTACGAGAACGACTTCCCGGACTTCATTTGTTTTCTGTATCTTGGGATACAATGCAACGAAAATAATGTGCAACTTAAAGAAAAGTATACAAAACTATTAGCGAACCGACACTGGTGAATGAGCGGTCGAAGTTCGGCTCTGGCGGTACTTCATTACTTAAATTACATCACTTAACGTAACATTGGCATTATTGCCAATGTTACGTTAAAGAATAATGTTGTTTGAAAAATCCTTCATCGACCGATAGCCAATAAGACATAATTCACGAATGAATTTCGTGAATTACATCGAATTAAAATAACTGTCCCAATGATATATATATATATGAGGCATTCCACGCCAAACCGGACACCATTTAGCTTTTGCATCTCTGATTTTCTCCATAATTTTTCGTCTTTTAGTATCTATTGAGAAAAGCCTCCATGCCAATTTTGAGCTTTTTTGTGCAGCCACTTCCGAGATTGAATTTAAAAAACTGTATTTCCATAAGATTTTCGAGTGCTAAATATTAAATGTTAATTTTTGAAAAACACGTGTCGATCAATTTTCTTCAAATTTTTCCTAAAAATACTGTCACTCATTATGCAACTTTTAAGCCCGGTACAGTAATGGGTTAACGTTAGGATCCATATTTTTTCCAATTTGGAAATTTTTTATTTTTTAGTAATCCGTACTAAAAGTACATAATAATCATTTTTTCAGACCTATGGGCAATGGTTATTGTCATCTATGAAGTTGAATAGATATGTCTTAATAATTTATTGGACAATGACCCTTTTATTTTAGTTAAATATATAACAACATAAGTTTTTTGTATTAATTCTTATTCAATTTTATATTGAGTCAATATCTCATGTGTATGGAGAGTAGAGGTACCTAAAGATCATTATTATCTAAAGAACAAAACTTATTTCAAAAGGATTTAGTTAATATATGTGTTCCAAAGTTGGCGCTTCTTGAAATGATTTTTAACTTTTAACTACGGTCGGTAATAAAAACTTCGTTAACATAGCCTAGTGGATGAGTATCTTTCTTGTCTACGGGTCCATTTCAGAACAAGACTTCAGTGTTGTTTTAAATCACGTGTTGACAGTGTGTCCTGTGAATAACCTCTATTAATTTGCTTTAAAGAAAAAATTGTGTAATATCACGGTATATTTTTTTAAGCACAACTTATTGTGAACTTTTGCGTCATGTCAAATTTTGGGATATATATTTTGTATTGTAATTCTTCGCAAATAGAAAATCATAGAGTTAAGAAAAGTCTTCTACGAGCTTCTGTTACTCAACCAAATTTATATAATTTGAGTAAGGATGATTTTCTCTGCACATTATGTAGAAAAGCATTGGACTTTTGCTTGTAATCAATCTGTAAACTAATTAATAATCATTACGTGTCAGATAATCCTCGAGAGTAGCTTTGATGTAAAGTATTTCGATTTCAGATATTTTTTAACATATAAAAGTGAAACAAGAAAACTATAAATTCGAAAAAACATGGATCCCAACGTTATCCCATTAACGTGCCGGGCTTAAAATGTGCATAATGGGTGGCCGTATTTTTAGGAAAAATTTGGAGAGAATCGATCGCTACGTGTTTTTCGTAAATCAACATTTAATATTTAGAACTTGAAAACTTTATGGAAATACGATTTTGATGATTTGATACCATTTTTTTCTAAAAGTACGTCCAAAAACGAAAATGAAAAAAAGCATCCCAATCGGATCAGTTATCGCAAAGTTATGGGTATTAAAAAAAAAGTACCGTTTTTTCAAAATTCATATCTCGGACGTGGCCGGACAAAAAAACTAAAGTGGCATGGAGGCCTTTCTCAATAGATACTAAAAGACAAAAAATTATGGAGAAAATCGGAGATGCAAAAGCTAAACGATATCCGATTTGGGGTGGAATGCCCCATACATATATATTTTTTCATGACATTTTACAAACATTTTTTTCAATGCGTGATGATAGACCAAAAATAAAGTAAATGGTACTGTAATTTCCGAATCATGAATTCCCAAAATTTACAACATTCTTTGGGATTTTGTACGGCAGTTTATCTCCTTGAGGAGGCAACTGTGGCTCGATTCCGTTGAAATGTAACATTCTCGATACGCTCGTTATCAGAACTTGACCGGAGGCAAAGACAACGGACTCTACATAACTGATGTGACAAATGCCTCGAGAACGATGCTGATGAACATCGAGACCCTGAACTGGGATCCAACCTTGTGCAGATATTTCGACATACCTATGAAATTACTGCCGGATATAAAGAGTAGCTCGGAGATATATGGGAATATCACTGGCGGACCTCTCGACGGCATTCCTATATCCGGTGTAAGTTATCCACCATTATTTACGTTTGCACTTTGATGGTATATCACACGCCTATTCTTAGCCAACCATTCGATTCTTTTAGAATTTCGGTACTTCACGATTGGACGGAAATCTTTTAAAAATCAGTCAGATTGAATTTGTTATTTCCAATAATCGAGACAATACCAAAAAGTCGTTAACAAGTAAACCCAAGCAAACAATTGTTCAACGAATCATCAGTAAAAATAATTTTTCTTCATTGGCTACGACTTCGCTCACTTTTTTGAATACTCATTTTTTTTCAGAATTCCCTGTGAATTGTTTTTTCTTTATTCTGAAAAGTGACTAAACTACGGCGGTTTGTCAAATATTTGTCAGTATAAAGGCTCTTGAGGGGTTAGCCTAACCTCGCAATCACTGTGACAACCCGAAAATAAGGGATGTGTAAAAAAAAATTCGTAGGAATAAGTAAAATCCTTTTACAATCTTTAAGACATTTATTTGTATGTACATTAACAAAGTGGAGTACCAAGTGTCATAACAAAATATTAATAATCAAAGATGTTATAAACAATCCTGCAAAGGAATTTTGAACGTAAAGGGGTCAACGGTGTACTCAATTTTGGCCACCAGGATGATCTGAAAGAAAAGGAACAAGTTTTTTTTCTTAAAATAAATAATAGTGGCTAAGACTTGACCGTCCTTTTTTGGTGATTGTGTTCCAATCATAAAAAAAACTGTTTCATTTTTGTCCATTTTTGGAGGAAACATGATATCATTATTGTTAATAAATAAGGAAAAAGAAATGTTAAGAAGAAAAACGTGGACCAATATTAAACACTGAATAAGTGTACCAAATTTCAAGTCAATCCATTCATTAGATGTCGACAAATCGTGTACACTGTTTTAAAAAACATAGTTTTCATAAAAACACGATTAAAGGTGCACAAGCAGTTGTATCGTTGTAAACATAAGTTTAACTTACAAGCTGCGATTGCTGTACCATATGTTGAACTTTCCGCTTCAATTTGAGTTGACTCCAGCAACGGACGAGTGTTCGTCATTTTCACAGTAGCCTCTTGACAGGTTTCGAACTCGTTGAACGAACATTTTTTCAAATATGACCGCCAAAAAAAATCGAAAAAAGGAATTTACGAAAAGAGAGAGAGGGTATTGTGAAAAAAAAACATAAATATTTTTATAAAACCAACTAGTCAATTGTGCACGAAGACGATTTTTTCACTGATTACTTCTTAAACACTAATTCGTTTGAACAATTTGTCAATAATTTTTTGATATTGTTATTATTCATAATCAATATTCACGTCTTCAACACCTCGGAATTTATTCAGATTTATTTTCCGTTCGCGAAGCACTGAATTTCT
Source organism: Ophion obscuratus (assembly GCA_964007375.1). Classification (NCBI taxonomy): domain Eukaryota; kingdom Metazoa; phylum Arthropoda; class Insecta; order Hymenoptera; family Ichneumonidae; genus Ophion; species Ophion obscuratus. The sequence continues at coordinate 51,538,883 of OZ023314.1, forward strand.
GATCAAATGAAATTATTCTTTGGGAATGTATGCACAGTAGGACTTCTGTCCTCTTCGATTTGTGCATTTTCACGAATATTTTCTCAATTCATGTATTCGTGACGGTACAAAACCCGTGGTAGTAGAAAATCCAGAAGAGTATCGATTCTCGTATTGAAGATATTTGTTTTTCAATTTCGCAACAGATTCTGGGCAATCAGCAAGCTGCACTCGTGGGCCAAAATTGTTTGCAGCAGGGTCAAGCCAAGAACACCTACAGAAGTGGTTGTTTCTTGCTGTGCAACACGGGAACAACGGTAAAAATAAATATAAGTCTTCGGGCGATTTTGCAACGTCATCCAGACTTTACACAGCACTTATAAGTGCTATATAGAGTCAATAAGTCAAAACCTTTACTTTGGATTGCAGAAGTTTCTTTTTTAATCAATGTTTTATTCAATCCTTCGTCCAAGCACTGGATAATTGTATGCAAAAACTAAATGCGTCTTATTTTTTCATTTCGGATGATTTGTTTTCGAGCGGCAGTGATCACTGCGAAGGACGTTTTTTAAACAGCGGTCTGCGCAAACCATTACATCTATCGCATTTATAAATATTTTTCAATACAAAAGTTGTAAGAGATACTCGAAGACATATTCTCCAATGCAATTTGAAAAAAAAAATGTGAACCAGCCCACTTTTTCCCAGAAAAATTTCACGAAAATTCTGTTTTTTCGGCCACGAGCTAGGTGTAACCCATTAATCTGCTAATTGAATCGTTAATATTGAAGCGCTAGTTTTTTCGCCCAATATTCCTTTGCATGCACTCTCCAGATATTTCTAGTTCCCGAGAGAACTGGAAATAGTCATAGTAAAATGAAATTGACAAATTGAGAATTCAAGGGGTCTTCTCACTTTAGACGCTAAAAAGGATATTTTCATGAATTGTTTTGGTAGGTTCATATTATATATGGTGATACAGAAGTCGTTACACTTGATAAATACACTTTCGAAATACATTAAAAAGTTTTTTCAATGCATTCATGTGACCCAAACTATCTACTGAACCGATCCTTATGAAATTTCATTTACTACTTTTTACTATTTTTGCCAAAACGGTGAAAAAACAAGTTTTTTCAATGTATTCATGTGACCCAAACTATCTACTGAACCGATCCTTATGAAATTTCATTTACTACTTTTTACTATTTTTTGCCAAAACGGTGAAAAAACAAGTTTTTTTGTCTTTTCGAAAAGTGTCCGCCATTTTGTTATTTCTGCATATATAAAAAATCGTATGATATGCGCTATAGCCATTAACATACTGAATCTAAAACCGTTTGATTTTTTGTTTCGGATGAGCCATCTACGAGATTTCATCAACAGCGTAGATCTACAATTTTTTTAGGACATTTTAACTACCATTTTCGTTTTTAAACAGTGACTTAAATAAATAAATAAATAAAATTTAATGTATTTCGGAAGTTTTTTATATTAAGTGTAACAGCTTTCATATCAATGTCTATAATATAAACCTACCAAAAAAATTCATGAAAATAGCCTGTTTTAGCGTCTAAAGTGAGAAGACCCCTTATAGATCAAACATTTTTATTGATCGGGTCCTTACCCTCGATTTTTTTTGCAGAGAGTCTATTCCTCTCACGGTCTGGTTACCACGGTAGCCTATCAATTAGGTCCGAACAGTCCAGCGGTGTACGCTTTGGAAGGTTCCGTGGCTGTGGCCGGGGCGGCCATCAAATGGCTTCGGGATAACGTGAAACTGATCAAGGACGTTCACGAGAGCGAGGATCTCGCCCAGAGCGTATTCAGTACCGGTGACGTATATTTTGTCCCTGCGTTCAGCGGTCTCTACGCCCCATATTGGAGGAAAGACGCGAGAGGGTGAGAAGCGAGCTTTTTTCGGGTTCCCTCATACGAGAACCGCGTCGTTTTGACATTTTTCACACTTGCGAGTATCAAAACAAATTTTTGAGTCGAAAATATTTTTAAGCGTATTATAATTATATTTCGGAAAAATGAATAGTCGTGTGCGCGATAAACGCGGGAGATTTCTATTTTTTATTTATTGTGCCTCCCCTCCCCTCCACGCACATCCGCATGGGAGCCATTTCAGTTTCACGATGATCGGTTTTTTAACGTATATAGGATCCTTCGATTCTATATATATGTGTGTATGTGTGTATATTTCGATTTTTATAAAAAGCTAATTGTTAACGATCTTTTACACAAATAAAATAGCTCTTTTGTAACTAAACAGAACACGCTGTTGTTTTTTTGCAGAATAATCTGCGGCCTGACAGCGTTCACAACAAAACAACATATCATAAGGGCATCTCTCGAAGCCGTGTGCTTCCAGACGAGAGATATTCTCGAAGCGATGTACAAAGACTGCGGTTTTCCGCTGACCAAGCTACACACTGATGGCAAAATGTCAACAAACAATCTCCTCATGCAATTGCAAGCGGATCTTGTTGGTATTCCAGTATGTAAGTATAGAGGAAAATATTGTGAGAGAGTTCAATCGTTTTTTTTTTATATTGTCTCATTCTTCAAACTCATTTGTCGTTTTCATAGTTAGAGCCACAATGCCCGATATCACGACTTTGGGAGCTGCCATGGCGGCGGGGCATGCAGAAGGAATTGATGTCTGGGACCTTGACGGCGAGGAAGTCGAAACCGTACCGAGCGATACGTTTTTGCCAACGACCACCCCCGAAGGTCACTTGCATTTTCATTTGTAGGGCCCATTGCCAAATAGAAATTTTGAAATCTCCGTCCGCCTATTCTTGCGGCTTCCCCCCCCCCCCCCTCTCCCCTACCCGGCCTCTATTCTTGTGGCCCTTGTGTAATTAATTATTTCCAAAGAAAATAGGTTTTCATTTTGAAAGGCTCGTATCCGCCATAATTTGGTTATTGTTCATTAAGTATTACATGTAAAATATTGATGCACATAGGCGGTGTTTGCAAAATACCGTTGCTCAATAAACAACAGATTAGTTCACAAACTTTCACAATCTGCTCTTTTTAAATATTACAATTCCACTGGTCGATGTAATAGTACATTGATTTAAAATAATTCCCCCTTTCGCATACAAAGACTCGTAACCCATTAAACGTCAATTAATTAAACATCGAAATAAATGGTTGGTTTTGAATCGATTTCGCGAAAACCAAACCCAAACAAAACGTCAACTAATTTTACAAAATTGAATTTCCTTTTTTTCACTCTGAACTCGATACGACTAACGATATAGTCGCTGTTTTATAGTTTAATTTTATTGGTACTTTATCTTTATCTTCCGTTGCATTTTCAGGAAGAGACGCGAGGTATAAAAAATGGAAAATGGCAGTCGAGAGAAGTATGGGTTGGGCCGAAGTCAAGATGTCCGATCGAATGACAGGTAATTTTGAAATCTCAAATAAAATATTATCCAATCTGATTAAACAGTTGAAAAAATGGGTTTGATTCAACAAGAGGTAAAGTTGCACCAATTAGCACTTCAATCATCGAGCATCATTTCATTCATAGCGATAAATACTTTGTACATAGGTTGAGGGGTTAGGCTACTGTGCAGACCAGAAAATCAGGGTTATTAAAAAAAATTCAAGGAATAAGTAAGATAATTAAAAAATCGTTTGGTCCTTTATTTGTATGTACGTAAACAAAGTTATATACCAAATATCATTCTAAGGAACTAATAATTAAAGAAGTTATAAATAATTCCGTGAAGGACGTTTTAATGTGCTCAACGGTATACTTTATTTTGGCCATCCCGTTGATTAGAAACAAAAGAAATGTGGTTTTTTTTCTTGATTTCTTTTTTTCGTTTTTTTTTCCCCGAGGAAAAACGACCTCATTATTGTTACTAATTAATGAAGAAAAAAAATGTTAAGAAGAAAAACGTCGGTCAAGACTAAACTCCTATTACACTGAATAAGTGTACCAAATTTCAAATCTATCCCTTCATTAGATGTCGAGAAATCGTGTACACCGTTTTGAAAATAGGCAACTATCGATATTTTTCCATTTCCACAGTAGCCTAACCCCTTAATACTGATTTTTCCATTGTACCCAATCATTCATGATATTCATAAAATATATGATTACATTTTACAAGCAACAATTTATAGAACCTTCCGCCATACTCGTAGGATCGATGCAGAATTAAAGAATGCATATTTATTTTTTTCAGACGACAGATACAGAGTGTTAGCTTCGATACCGGCCAGCTGGTTCCTCATGACGAGCTTCATCCTTCTGCGGTTGAGCCGCTACTTAAAAAATCGGTGACGAACTGGATTCGTTTGTTGTAAAGTTGAAAGAATTAATCGGCGCGAGAGATAGCAAAAACTTCGTCTATATTATCGTTATATTGGGCCCGCGCGAGGTGTAGACTGTTGTCGAATGCGCTGTCAAAAGATGATGTTGAGGTGTGCATCATGGGAATGCAATGAAAATTCATTCTTTTTAATCGTTTAAACTTTGTGTCGGCTTAGAAAATAACGTAAACGTTATCGCGTATTCTTATTAGAGATTTGCAATCCCAATTTGCAAAAAAAGGCTTTAGATATGCATAAGAATCAAGATATGGAAAATGAACAAGAAAATCGTTGCTTTCCAACGATGCAAACGTCAACGCCTTAACGAAAGCGCACTCCCGTATACTTCGTTCAATTCGAATAAGATGAGCCTCCAAATGTTCTTCCGTGTAGGATAATTTTTGAAAAAATTTGCGGTATCTCTTAAAAATATCTAATATTCGGGAGGGCCGTTTTCCTTCTTTCTCAAATCGCATCGATTCCGGAAATTTAAACACGCACATGATGATCGAATTTTCATTGTGAACTTTCGAACGAATTTCCGCATCGTCGTGGAAATCGTTTCGACCAACATCCCGGAAATGCTCACGGGATAGTCGACATCTCGTTTTCCAAGCAACGCCCAATTTCGTTGGTCATATTTATTTTGTTCGTACTCATGAAATGTCTTGACGAGTTATTGTTTGCACTTGTCCACGTTCGATTAGTTATCGGTACTTATAAAGTAGTATTCCGAGCAGAGAGCACCCAGGGCCAAATTTCGAACCGGGGTGCTGGTCTAGTGGTTAGCGTGCTTGCCTCGGAACCAGCCCATCGGGAGGTTGCGGGTTTGAATTCCAGTCTCGTACTCAAGTAGACTAGATACGAGGAGACTAAACCCTCATGCAAATAGCCCCGGATCTACGATTTTTCCGAGCCGGGGCAAACACTTCACATTGGCGCCCCACCCCTCCAGCATTTGAGATTAAGGGGGGGGGATCTCTTTAGACGCCCGAAAATGAGTCATTTGTTATGAATTTTTACAAGGGTGATAAAAGGATCACGTCATTTTTAAATTGTGACATTATCTTATTACAACTTACAAGTGTGAAATTTTTTCTTTTTTAAACAAAACAAAATGGCGGCGTTATAAGGTATTTCTTTAGGCGTCATTTGAAATATTGCTCATGATATAACTCAAAAAGTTATTGATCGATCTGGCTGAAATTTTGGGAGGTTTCTCACCATAACATTATTAGAAGGATATACCTATAAAAATATAAAAAAGTACAAAGTTAAAAATTAAGTATGCTATGTACTCAAATTTTCATATTTTGAACCATTTTCTTGATAATTTTGGCCCCAAAAAAGTAATTTATTTAAGCGATAGCTTTAAAACTTTATATATATCCTTCCAATAATCTTATAGTGAGAAACCTGCCAACATTTTAGCGAGATCAATCTATAATTTGTTGAGCAATAACTCGAGAAGTTTTTTAAAAGACGCCTAGAAGAATCCCTTTTCAAAGTTCGACTAATTATTTTCTATGGCTAGGATCACAAGGCAATTGAAACTTACTAAAGCGCCCTGGATGCTAGGCGCTTTAGTGAAACAAGTTTTTTTCAAACACGAGAATTTGGCGTCCCTTTGGCGTGTTAAAGTTGGTGAATTAGTCACCCGTGGATGACAAAATGTGCCTGTCCTCTCATATATCGATTTTCTTGAGCTACTTGGAGCCAAGACACACGTAAGAAAAACTGACGGTTGCCTTCGTTGATTCGTTGTGATCAATAAGGCACTTTGAATTGGAAAGCTCACCGCACAAATAAGCAATGAATTTAGAAATAAAGTCGCGAAAAACCGAAATATTCAGAGAGAGAGAGAGACGTCTCGTGACGTAACAGTAGCGGTCTTGCTCGAAGTGTGGCAACGCCGGATACCCGCGAAAATTTGATTCATTTATCGGATATTTTCAACGCGAATTCAAAATATGATTGTGTGAAGCCGTACATTTTTTAATCGATTATAAAAGGCTTTTCGTCGATAGTTACTCAAAGTTATTTTATTTATAGCTAAGGCATCGCAATCTTTCTGGCGACATGTATACAACACATCTATATATAAATTCAGCATGGAAGAACCGTCATATAAAATGAACGTTCGTTTTTAAATCTGCAAATATTGGGAAAATTGGGAAAGGGAAAAATAACCTAACAGTCGATGAAATATGTTTTGACTTTGGACAGATTGCACATTGGACATTGAGGTTAACCTCAAGGCGCCGTTTTTCATTTGCATTCGTAATATCATCTTTTCATTTTCTAATTCTTGTACGACAGAATTTACCTTTGTCTCTAAACTGGACTTCAGGTACAACCTGTTACTCTCTTGATAAACTTCTACAGTATAGGCCTCCGAAGTAACTCTTGTGGCGCACCCTTGCGGCGAGTTTTGGCAAAACTTGGATTGGTTTTCGTCTGCTAGTGCAGTATGCCGGTCGCCATTTAAATCAGGTGTCCAATCGATGATGCTTGCTCAAGCCCAGCCCCCTGGCACTCAGCTCACTGGCTAGTGTCTCGATGACGCCAGCCGCTACGTGGCGCTGACAGTACTCCGCGCCGTCCGTGCTGTAGCATTAGACCACGGTCTTACATACAGGTCTGACAACGGCGGTAGTGGGGGTAGGCACCTTTAGATGTTTTGCTTTTTATTCCGATTTCTGCCGCTTGGTGCGTGACGGCAAGGGGAAGTAGTGGTGCGACGAAGAGAGAAATAGCTCTTGTGTCCTTTTCCCTCCTGACCGCAACGCATGCGCCGTTGGCTGCGTGACGTAAACACCTTTGGCCCATTCGCCGGTGAGGTAAGGGGGAAACTACTTCCCCTCGCTAGTAGCGACGCGTAGCGGCGCCTAGTGAATCGAAAATTAAAACATATAAGAGTGCCTACCCCCACCACGAAAATTTAGCTTCGTTGCAAGACCTGTATGTAAGACCGTGCATTAGACCCATCAAGCCGCATCAGCCGGTTAACCTGTCATCGCCTTCACGGCCGGAGGGGGGTTCGGGCAAGGGAGTAGAGGCGCGGAAGCATGCCAGCGCCGCGCAGTGCGAACTAACTACGGCGCACAGAACGAAGAGAGGTTCCCTATAGGATGTCATAGGAGTGTCAGGGGGTTGCTCAAGCCTAGCTCTTTCGTGTTTGTGCCGGTTTGACTTAACCGCCATGCGCCAATCGAAGTTTTGCCACCGGCAGCCGTTACGGGGCGCCACCACGAAAGTTACTTCGGAGGCCTATTTTCATTCTCCATATTTACCGGCTACAAAAAATAATAAGCCGGGCACGTGGGACCGATGACAGCAATCGAAAATGCGACGATGCTAAACGTCGACGATATGGCGTACTACTGAAGTCGAGCAGTAGATTATTACGTTTGTAGTGGTTCCGGCACAAGCTGCAACCGCAAACGACGACGGAACTCCGAAGCAGCGCAAACGGCGAAAACAGTTACTAGTGCCTCGCATCGAGTAACCTAGCCTTAAAAAAAGACTACTTCCGCTTCCGCTAGAGCTGTAGCGTGCGCGGGTCCAAAACGACGTTTTTCTCACACGGACATTCTTACTACCAATTCTGTTATTATTCTTGAATATTTTAAATAAATATTAGTAGTGTGTGTGTACCTAACGTGACACGAATCATTCTCAGAACCTTTGTCCGCCTCAATTGGTGACCCCGACGTGATCTGTTAAGATACATAAAAGCGGGGCAGCTAACCTGAAAACGACACGTGCAAAAAAGAAAGAACGAGCACACCATGCCTAACGACCTGCTTGACCCCCACATCTACGCAACGACCACTGTCGTCAAACTACTCGGACGCTACAGCGGAATCAACGGCCCGTACTACAGCATCAGGCGACAATCAAAATCCACCGCAGCCGACGTATGCAGTTGAGGAAGTATCCACTGTGCGCCTTCCTACGTTCCTGGGAAAAGTCCCGGATGTCTGGTTCGGGCAAGCGGAATCGATCTTCAAGAATCGACGGGTCTACAGCGACGTACGAAGATATGATCTGGTATTTGAAGCCTTAACCCCCGAGGTAATGACACAAATCTCAGATTTTCTCAGAAAACCGCCCGACCAAGATAGGTATCCCGCTCTAAAAAAATTGCTAATCGACCGTCTCACCGACTCTAAAGAGCGTCAAATACAGAACTTACTGAACGAACTTCAACTCTGTGACAGGCGGCCCATGCAATTGTTGCGTGAGATGCGTGAGCTTGGGGGTGAGATAGTTCATGAAGATTTGTTACGGTCACGATTCCTACAGTGCATGCCGACAAACGTTCGAACCTTCTTGGTGGGTTGCACCGAGACGACACTGACAAAGTTGGCGGAAACAGCAGACCGATTGCTTGAGAGTTGTGGAAATTCCTTCGTCATGGCTACGTCCCATAAAAACTCGATGGACGTCGCAGCCGTTCAATCACTCGACTCACGAATGACTCGTCGAAAAAAGCCTCGCAACGGTGATCGCGTCCTTGGAACAACTGCAGCGCGACATTCGACAAACCAACGATTTGAGGAGCAGTGGTAACCGCAACAATAACAACAACAACAATGGCAGCCAATGGCGTGGACTATCTCGTGCACGCAGCAACTCTCAGTCGTGGTCCGAAATTTGTTATTACCACACAAAATACGGTGTCAATGCACAACGGTGCCTCCAGCCGTGCTAATTTAATAAGACCCCCGCCAATGCGGGAAACTAGAGGTGCTATCGACGCATCAGACGGGCGGAGGCAGCACAACTCCCACAACACAAGTGGAAATTCGTTTACACGTCTTCGATAAAAAAACAAACATCAAATACCTCGTTGACTCTGGATCCGTTGTCGCCATCGTTCCATATGCTCTGTTTAAGGAGAAACTACAGGTCGGTTCGCTGAAGCTATACGCGGCTAATTCCACAGAAATATCCACATACGGAACGAAGGTAATGACCCTCGACTTAGGCCTTCGTCGCCCATTTAAGTGGTCGTTCATCATAGCCGAGGTAAGATCAGCCATGCTCGGCGCCGACTTTCTCGCGTATTACGGTCTTCTGATTGATCTCAAGCATCATCGACTAATTGACACGGTAACCTCACTTACGACTACAGGCACTGTCGCGGAAGCGAATATACACAGTATATCCACAGTCGGTGTAGCCAACAGCGGGTATACCGATCTCCTCAATCAGTACGTTGAGATCACCAGACCAACGTCAACTGGGGACAACAACCACAAAGCGAACGTCAAACACCACATTGAAACGACCGGTGCCCCAGTTTTTCAACGTCCTCGACGACTAGTCGGTGAAAAATTGGAGGTGTTACGAACTGAACTTGAGCAGTTGTTGGAACTAGGCAGGATACGGCCATCAAAGAGCGACTGGGCAAGTCCCGTCCACTTGGTAAAAAAACGATCCGGAAGCTGGCGCCTATGTGGTGATTTTCGGGCCCTGAACGCCAAAACAACACCTGACCGGTATCCAATCAGCCACAGTCACGATCTCTTTCACGGATTATTCGGAAAAACAATATTCTCAACATTGGATCTCACAAAGGCGTACAATCAAATTCCCGTGGCGGAAGAGGACATAAAGAAGACAGCGATAACTACTCCATTGGGGATGTACGAATTTCTCGTCATGCCTTTCGGCTTGAAAAACGCATCACAAACGTTCCAGAGGTACATGGACTCGATTTTCCGGGATCTCGACTTCGTCATCGTGTATATCGACGACATCCTAGTTGCTTCGGAGACTCCAGAGCTACATAATCGGCACCCCAAAGTCGTATTTGACATACTGCGTCAAAACGGTCTGACCATCAACCTCAGCAAATGCGTACTGGGAAAAACCGAACTCAACTTCTTGGGGTTCACAATAAACCGCGATGGATTCGAACCACCAACAGACCGAGTCCAAACGATCCTCGAGTATCCACGACCTTCAACTATCTTCGATCTACGACGGTTCATCGGCATTCTCAACTATTATCGACGAAGCATTCCTGGTGCAGCGCGGGTTCAAGCTCCACTCAACGATCTGCTAAAGGATTCAAAGAAGAACGATAAACGAGCGGCACCCTGGACACCTGTCTTGGAGAAGGCCTTTGAGGAATGCAAAACAGGCGTGACTGCTGCGGAAACACAACATTTGTCTCTCCAAAGGCTTCCGTAATTCTAACGACCGATGCGTCGGATAATGCCATTGGTGCGTGCCTGGAGCAAATCACCGACAATGTCTGGAAACCAGTCGGCTTCTTTTCATCCTTAAAGACATCGAAACATGTTCGCACGTCGACCTACGAAATGATGTCGTTAGACCGCCTTTAGAACAACCGTATTCCGGTCCGCACAAAGCAATAAAAAGACTCGACGATCGCCGGTTTGTCATTAACGTGAGGGGAGATGAGAAAACAATCTCAATTGAGCGATTGAAGCCGGCGTACTTTATCAAAGATGACGCCACACTGGACTCGACTCGGCATGGCGACATCGGGGAAATACCATCAAACAAATGGGAGCCAGACATGAATCCGCCGACAAAGACTTACGCAAATAAGAAAAAGTTTTCATTCCCTACTCCTGCGGCGAAGGTCTCTAAGGGGGGAATGACTGTAGTGGTTCCGGCACAAGCTGCAACCGCAAACGACGACGGAACTCCGAAGGAGCGCAAACGGCGAAAACAGTTACTAGTGCCTCGCATCGAGTAACCTAGCCTTAAAAAAAGACTACTTCCGCTTCCGCTAGAGCTGTAGCGTGCGCGGGTCCAAAAAAGACGTTTTTCTCACACGGACATTCTTGCTACCAATTCTGTTATTATTCTTGAATATTTTAAATAAATATTCAATTGAAATTCAATACTTAAAAAAATATTTCTCGAAAAATAGGCCACACACATATGTCTAAAACGTGACGGTATTATGGCGGAAAATAGACTCTTAGTTTACTAGCGTGGTCATCACCGTACCTCCTTAAACGCTAGATCGATATATGTAGAAAAGTTTCCTGAAGTTTCAAACCAAAATTCGCAAATCGTCAAACGTTACAGCCCGTCAACGCTGTCCCTCGTCGCTCAGATTTGGACCGGGCAAAAACTTCAAACCCCTTTTTCTCAAAACTGTATTTTCGAAATTGGAGTGCAGGATTACTCAAAAACTATTAAGTCCATTGAGTTGAAACTTGGTAAAAATGTTGATAATATTGCTACCTTCTGCTTGAAGAGAATTGTTTTTGAAAAATTAAAAAAAATACTTTTTAATACAAATTTTACGAAAAATTTACGTGAAATGGTGATTTTTTGTAAATGCGTTCCATTCTCTTCAATTTGAATTTTCTTCATGTTAAGGGATCATCAGAGTAAAATGTTAAAAAAATCGATTTTTTTCGCATTTTCCGATAGTTAGGCGGTTGTAAAAATGCTGTTTAATTTTTAAGGCGAAATTCGAATAATTTTGGCCGCTACAGCCTTTCTCAGAGAAGGTGATTCGAGCAGCGGCGTGAGACGTCGAATCTTTAAACGCGTTTTTCTCGAAATGTCGTTTTTCAAAACAATGTACACTCTCAAAGGAAGAGTTTTAAAGCTATTTGTCTCAAATTCTGACATAATATTTTTCACGCCATTCTTTATCTTGCTATGCAAGCTTTTTTAATCTTCATATTTTTTTAACGAAAAACTGTCAAAAAAATAGGCTGAAATTGATACTTTTCTTTCAAACCGCCGCCGTTTTGTCAATTTTGGTTAAGAAAACCTTCATAGTAAAGTAGCCGCTTTCATACTGATAAATCATCTTTTTACCAGTTTTGTTTCAAATAATATTTACGGCTACAACCCTGTACACCGTGAGCTCACTGTTTTTTCGAAGACATTTTCAACCGATAATAAAATGTAAAAAAATATAAATAAACGTTGAAAACTTCAATTTCTGTTTTTCATGAGTGCTTTGATTTGACATTTAAAAAATCAGACTGATTAACGTGATTTAACAATTGAAAAAAAATTATTTTTCGACCCGTTACACAGCGATGATCCCTTATTTACTGTCAAATAGAAACTATACTAACTGAAAAAATGTTTTTGCAAATCAAAGTCTACGGGAAGCTAGACTGCACACCGATTCGCAACTCCCACGGCCACCTTGCTGAAACACGCTACCGCAGCTTCGACTTTTATGATAAAGAATTTAAAAAAATTCTTTTGTATATTTAAATTTACTATTAAAGTATACAGTTTGATAAGTGTACAATAATTATTTCGTAGTTTATGAAATCCCTCTAAATTGCTTTATTTTTTCCTGTCTAATTGTATTTCCTGCCTTAAAAATGTATGAAGGTTAGGTACAGCAACGGTGACCTGTTTACACCGGATCTACGTATTGCGTAAATCTATATTTAGGGCTCTGGAGCACCCCAGCGCTGTCTATTACCCGCATTCATAGTCCCTCCTTATCTCAAGGATTTATCCTTGATGAACCTTATCCTTAATGATTACGCCTTAATGAAGGCTTCCTTGAATCTCAGAGGTGTCCATGTTTCATAGTCACAACTCGGCTCTCCCTTCCAGAAGGAAGACATATTTAGGAATATGTGATTGCTTATGGTGGTAAAACCGGTGATAGAAGCGCCACTCGGCTTTATTTGAAAATAACTCAAACTGCTTGACCATGGAGGCTAGAGCGGGAGGAGGCCGATCTGTGCATTTCAAAGTGGCTACAAAAATGTGGTCAAACAGGGATGGCGCCACTATCTCTAAGACCTCGAGAAGTAAGCTGAGTATCGATGTCGTGTAAGAGGGATGGAAGAGGATCGAATACGCATCCCAGCAAGCAGTGCAGCGAGATCGCGTGCACAAGTTACCCCCTCACTAGTTTCTTACGCGCCCATCACACACAATCATAGTAGCGCGTGTCCGTGAGCGAGCGACCATGGAGACTAGAGGTAAGGAGCCCGAACGCGTATGCTAAAAGCACCCCAAACGTGGGCCCTGAAAGTGACGAAAAGTTTTGGTTCGAAATTCAGCCACATCAAGCGCTAGTGCCGACAGGGGAGGATGTGAAGTATGGCATCGGTGACGCTATGAAGTGAGCGTATATATGAACTGGAGAATTCTTGGTTATAATATTTATATATCATTCTTGGCTGTTCGTCTGTGAATGCGAAATTCTAATAAGGATTTTTTAATTGCAGTAAAAATCAGTGTTGTGGAGTGCATAGTGCATCGATAATCTTTTCTGTTATGACCACGCGTGTTTTTCCTCGGAATAAAAGAACAGCTCATTAATTAATTAATTCATTCATTCATTTCGAGTAACGCTATTGTACTCATCTCGTTATATTTTTTTCCATATTCATGCATGTTTATATAGAACACAAATTTTCATACGTAAGCGGTCACCCATCCAAGTAATGCCCAAGCATACGATGGGTGTTCGTTCGCGTGCGTCCTTGGGGGTGAGTTGCGTTAAATGGGGTTTGGAGCGAGTTCCGCTCAATGGGGTATATAATAATTGCCTATGTATATAATTTAATTAACAAATGCACGATGACAGAATTAATCGACGAACGAATAAATTTATTATTTTTTCCATCTGTCTTGCGTGCATAACTGCGCTTTGAATATTCTCTTCTATCGCTCTCTCTTTTCTCATTCTATCTCTGTCGTATCCGATCTTGAGTACAGCAGCGCCAGCGGATATTTCCGTAAAAATTTTCGCTGATTCCATAGCCCGCGTCCACAGTACAGCATTCGGGCTCCTGTACTCTAGTCTCCATGCGAGCGACGCTCGGACATCGTCGGAAAGAGCCGAGCGCGCCGAAGTTTCCCGACCGCGCCTTCGGCAGCTACCACCAATCCATGGACGCCGAGCTCGTTCATGTGCGGCCAAGTCGAAACGAAGGTTTCGAGGGAAAAAGTAATCTGAGCACGACTCGCGCGAGGCTTTTAGATGATTTCAATGCTTATTTAGCTCTTGATTCTCTGCGTTATCAATGTATACAAAACAATGTATCGCGCACTCTGATCGCTTATTTTTTTCTTTATACGTTAATTTAACCCAAGACGGTCACACCTCATGAGAACCCCGTGGTGGTCACATGGGGTGTGCCACAGCCCAAGCACTTTAGAGCGCTGTAGCATTTCGTAGAATTATTTTGGAGGCTCAACAAAAATTGACAACATATTTCAAACGTTTCTCTATTATCCTATCCGAGAACGGAACGAAAATTTTAGTTTGAAGTATGTTTAAAAAATTCGCGAAAAAGCCCTTTTTTACAAAAAATGCTGTATTTTTTTTGTTTTTTGACATATCAACAAAATTCAAGCAGGGTCTGATTTGTGAAAGCATTCTCTTTCTGGTGAGTATAATAGTTTTTCTGGGTTTTTTAAAAAGTATATTTATTCCGCACTATGAACATGCGGGTTTCAGCGGCAAAATGATGTACAAGATGTCGATGGCCTGGGGTGTGTCACACCCCATGTGACCGTCTTGGGTTAAATATAATAATGAATCCAAATTGCAACTTATTTATCTTCTAAAAAATTGTTTACGCTTTACTCACACCCGTCCTTATGCCAAATAACCTATAATTAATACAAGTAAGCGGAAATATATTTATATTCGTATTATTATATTAATTCTCATACTTCGATCAAGCGATAAAGCATTATCCCCAAAAACAAGCCAATCAACCATCCGGCCGCGAATCGTCAGTACCAGAAAGTGCATATTCTACAAGCGATGGGATGGTCCCGCTGGTAGCGTTCCTGGCTTCGGTCCGCAGGGGCGCAGGATCGTGTTCCCCGCTCTCAGTGCTTTTTTAAAATTATTATTACTATTAATTCTTGTTTGATTAGTTATTTTTATTAGTTATCTTTTAGTGTCGAAAAATTTATCGCGCCCTCCGACCGCTTATTTGATTAGTTTGTACGTTAATTTAAATGTAATAATAAATCTAAATTACAACTCATTTATCTTCTAAAAAATTGTTTGCCCTTTACTCACTCCCGTTCCTATGCCAAATAAATTGTAATTCATAAAAGTAAGCGGAAATATATTTATAGTCGTATTATTACATTTATTCTCGTAAGTTACGATTCGCGGCCGGATCGATGATTGGCTTGTTTTTGGGGATAATGCTTTATCGCTTGATGATAGTATATGAAAATGAATATAATGATGCGAATATAAATATATTTCCGCTTACTTTTATGAATTACAATTTATTTTGCATAGGGACGGGTGTGAGTAAAGCGCAAACAATTTTTTAGAAGATAAATAAGTTGTAATTTAGATTTATTATTACATTAAAATTAACGTACAAACTAATAAAATAAGCGGTCGGAGTGCGCAATAAATTTTTCGACACTAAAAAATAACTAATTAAAATAATAATGATAACTAATAAAAATAACTAATCAAATAAGAATGAATGGTAATAATAATTTTTAAAAAAAGCACTGAGTGCGGGGAACGATCCCGCGCCCCTGCGGACCGAAGCCAGTAGGCATATTCTGTAACTCGTTATAACTCGGTAACGACAGCTTTCGTTATCGTTAGCTAGCGACAGCCAATAAGAGGCTTCCTTTCTTTTTTTATCGTGCATGCGATTGGCTGTCGCTAGCTTACGATAACGAAAACTGTCGCTACTGAGTTATAACGAGTTATAGAATCGCGCTACTGGAACACTACCAACGGGACCATCTCATCGATTGTAGAATATGCACTTTCTGGTACTGACGATTCGCGGCCGGATGAATGATTGGTTTGTTTTTGGGGATAATGCTTTGTCGCTTGATGAAAGTATGAGAATTAATATAATAATACGAATATAAATATATTTCCGCTTACTTTTATGAATTATAATTTATTTGGCATAAGGACGGGTGTGAGTAAAGCGTAAACAATTTTTTAGAAGATAAATCAGTTGTAATTTGGATTTATTATTATATTTAAATTAACGTATAAACTAAAAAAATAAGCGATCAGGGTGCGCGATACATTTTTTTGTATACATTGATAACGCAGAGAATCAGGAGCATCATTAAGATCAGAGAATCAA
This sequence comes from Ophion obscuratus, assembly GCA_964007375.1. Classification (NCBI taxonomy): domain Eukaryota; kingdom Metazoa; phylum Arthropoda; class Insecta; order Hymenoptera; family Ichneumonidae; genus Ophion; species Ophion obscuratus. The sequence continues at coordinate 51,555,286 of OZ023314.1, forward strand.
GAGAATCAATAAGCATTGAAATCATCTAAAAGCCTCAGATTGCTTGTTCCCTCGAAGCCTTCGTTTCGACTTGACCGCACATGAACGAGCTCGGCGCCCATGTATTGGTGTAGCTGCCGAAGGCGCGGTCGAGAAACTTCGGCGCGCTCGGCTCTTTCCGAAGATGCCCGAGCGTCGCTCGCTCACGGACACGCGCTACTATGATTGTGTGATGGGCGCTAAGAGGCGGTAGAGGTTAGAGAGGGGGTAACTTTTGCGCGCGTTCTGGCTATATATCATTTTGCATCTCTCTCGCACGCAGCCTACTTCTCAAGTATCATGCTGCCTTATGCACAGCTCACTTCTCATTATTTACTTGTTCCGTTTCTGTCACACGCAGCTCACTTCTCGAGGTCTTAGCAATAGTGGCGCCATCCCTTTTTGACCACATTTGTGTAGCAACTTTTTTAAAGTCTCTCCATAAGAGATCGGACTCCTCCCACTCTAGCCTCCCTGCGCTTGGCTCTCGATTGTCAAGCAGCCATCGAAATCTATTCACAATTTCTTCAAAATCATCATCAAATTCATTATCAGAATTGTGTAAAAAATCGTTATTCATTATGCCGAGTAATTATATGCAAAACTTCTGTACGAATTTCCACGTGGTTTGAATTATTTATTGAGGTTACGCTGTACACTGATACACTCCGATACGTTTTACGTGGTTCCAATTGCTTATTTCGATTACGCCGTGAATTGTGATACGCCTCGAAACTTTTTACGAGTTCCAACGAGTTCCAACGTTTGGAAACTTTTTACGTGCTCCTCTTTTAACTGTTTTTGAGGTTAACCTGTAGACTGGTCTGTGATACAGGTAAAAACTTCGGGTGTATCCCGATATTCACTGCAAGTGCTGTCAACGTGACGTCACTGAAGACAGCTGCAAGACCGTTCCGTTTTTACTGGCGCCATTTGTCACGGATTGTCCGTGCTCGGAAATAGGGGCGCCACCGTCCGGTCCGCGCTAGTCAGAAGATCTATGGAAACCAGCAGTAGCAGCCAAGATGGCTTATAAGCAGGACACGGCACGTATTAATAAATGAGCATTCACACTGCAGTACCGTCCTTTTATTTCATCATTTAACCTACACGACACAGTCGTGACATGGCGCAGTCGGTCGGAGTGCAGTGAACGATTGACCGTGTTTTTTCTTACGATTAATCGTTTTTTTTTCTTTGGATAGAAATACACGACTTTATAGCATCCGGTTCGATATGTAAGAACACGAGTTAAAAAAAAACGTGCTCAGTGAAATCCGTTAACATCCGAGTCTATGGATCGTAAGCAACATCGATTGCAGGAAAATAAACTATCTCCGCCTAGTAGTGAGAAAATAAGACCAATCGATTTGGAACCAGGACGGTACAGTACCGATTTTGAAGAACTTTAGTCGATGCTGAAGATAGTGCTGATAGTACAATCACTGAAATAAAAGACGCCGACATAATGGAAGCAGCTTTAGCCCCCCCTCCTCCGATGTTGTTTGATGGCAACATACCGGAAAATTGGAAGAAGTGGAAGCAGAAATTTAATCTATATTTGATTGCTTCGGGTTTAAACACGAAACCAGCGGAGAGACAAGTTGCAGTTTTATTACACGTGATCGGCGAGGAAGCATTGGAAAAGTATAATACATTTGGACTCAGTGAGGCTGACGGTAAAATTCTTGCCAAAGTATTGGAAGCTTTCGAAAATTATTGTACTCCGAAGGCAAATGAGAGTGTTGACAGACATATTTTTTTTGCTCGAACACAACAACAGGGCGAAACGTTTGATCTGTTTTTGACGGATCTTAAAAAACTCAGTTCGCCGTGCGGTTTTGGCGATCTGCGGGATGGATTGATTAGAGATCGAATCATCAGTGGTCTACGCGAAGCAAATCTCAAGAACAGACTTCTGCGTGAAGATAATCTCGACCTGGAGAGGTGCGTCAAGATTTGTAAAGCCTCGGAACTCGCCCAACAGCAATTAAAAACGATCGACGAAGAAGTCAAAGTACATGCAGTAAACAGGCATGATCGAGAGAGGCCAAGAACAACATCGCAACAATTCAGAGGTCATCAGCAATGGACTCAACATCAGTCATCGTCGAAGGATCACGGAGAGCATGGAAATAGTTTTCAAGGACGAAGGCACTCATCTTCAGCTATTTCAACATCCAGAGAAAGAGACGGTAAATTCTCTCAACACGTTCAGAGGAAGCCTTGTTCGAGGTGCGGGAGAAGTCATGAGATGTATCGATGCCCTGCTTATCGGAAGACGTGTGTAATATGTCAACGGATGAATCACTTTGCTGCTATGTGCCCTAATAAGAACGTAAACACTGTAGACGTACATGAACTGAATGACTCTATGAACAGTGATAATGACGATGTTTTCTTTGTTGGTAGCCTCGAGAGTGAGCCAAATATTATAACTGATTGGTATGAATCACTCCGAGTCACAGGCTCGGGAATTTTTCAAGTAAAACTCGATTCTGGCGCGCATTGTAATGTTTTACCGGTAGCGATTTTTAAACAGCTGAATCTCCCGGATAGGAATCTTAAAAAATCGCGTGCTATACTGAAAGGCTACGGTGGTGGTTCTATCAAAACAATAGGCAAATGCAAATTGGAGTGTCAGATTTTGAAAAAGGAAAAAGCTGAAATTGAATTTCAAGTAGTTGACGAGCAAGCCCCAGCAGCTCTCGGACTACCGACATTGATAAGACTGAATTTAATTAAGAGAATTCATTCTATTGAGAAAGAAAGTGTGAATCTCGAGAATTTGAAACAAAGCGGTCTATTCAAAGGGAATGGAAATATCTCCGATTATGAATACGACATTAAGCTGAAGGTTGACGCAATACCGAGAATTGAACCGTGCAGGCGCGTTGCCGTTAATCTCATTGAGCCTCTGAAAGAAGAACTCCAGAGAATGGTCAAATTGAAAGTAATAAAGAAAGTTGATGAACCGACCGAGTGGGTTAACTCGCTCGTAGTTGTCAAGAAAAAAGATGGTGGTCTGCGCGTGTGCCTCGATCCACAGCATTTAAACAAAGCTATCCAACGAGAGCATTATTATATTCCAAGGTTTGAGGATTTGTGTTCCAAAATGTCGGATGCTAAAGTTTTTAGTACTTTGGATGCAGATCATGCTTTTTGGCAGATCAAACTCTCTGAGGAAAGTTCGATTTATACAACTTTCAACACGCCTTTCGGCAGGTATAAGTTTTTGCGTATGCCATACGGCATTTGTTCCGCTCCGGAAGTGTTTCATCGATGCTTCCATGAGATGTTTCAGGATATGGACGGCGTCGAGATATACATAGACGATATCTTGGTTTGGGGAAAAGATGAGCAAGAACATTGTGAACGACTTGAGCGTGTTCTAAAAAGAGCGCTTGATAGAAACGTTAGATTCAACTTGCAAAAGTGTAAAATCGGAGTAAGTGAGGTGAGATACATGGGACACAGATTCTCGGACAAAGGCATCGAACCGGACGATAATAAAATAAAAGCCATAACTGAGATGGAGAGTCCAAAAAATGTTAAGCAGCTGGAAACGTTCTTGGGAATGATCACTTATCTTGGTAGATTTATTCCAAATTTGGCTAAAAAAACCGCAGCATTGAGAAATCTGACGAAAAAAAACGCGGTATGGCTCTGGGATAGCAACACCGAGAAAGCATTAGCAGATCTAAAAAAAATATTAATTACTAGTCCGGTGCTGCAATATTTTGACATTAAAAAGCCAGTAACGCTGAGTGTTGATGCTTCCCAAGAAGGTCTCGGCGCGGTAATACTACAGAATAATCTACCAATAGAATACGCGTCGAAATCGCTAACGTACGCTGAAAAAGGTTATGCTCAGATTGAAAAAGAGGCACTCGCGATTGCCTTTGCTTGCGAAAGATTTCACCATTACATTTTCGGTAAAGAAGTTATCGTCGAAAGTGATCATAAGCCTCTTGAGGCAATTTTTAAAAAATCTCTGAACCAATGTCCTGCGAGACTACAAAGGATTCGATTGAGACTGCAACCGTACGCCATTTCTGTGATGTACAAGCCTGGCAAAGAACTTTATCTAGCTGATGCTCTCTCTCGAGCATTTTTAATCGATAAATCGAGTACTATTGATGAGGATATTGAGGCTCAAGTCTGTATGGTGGTTGAAAGTCTCCCCATGTCAGATGAAAAGTACGTAGAGTTTCAAGCAGAAACAGGTCGAGACGAAGAGATGCAAATGCTGATAAAGCTTATTGAACGGGGTTGGCCTATGGATAAACGGTCCTTACCTGAAGCGATCAAGCCGTATTTTACGTTTCGAGACGAGCTCGGCGTGATGAAAGGATTAATTTTCAAAGGTAATGTTATCATAGTGCCAAAGGAGCTGAGAAAAACCATGTTAGAGAAAGTTCACTATAATCATCTCGGTATTGAAAAATGCAAAAGTCGGGCGAGAGAGATTTTCTTTTGGCCGGGTATGTCTAAGCAAATTGAGGATGTTGTGCAAAACTGTGAGGCATGTCTGCGGTTTCAAAGGTCAAATAATAAAGAGACATATGTTGCGCGCGAGATACCACAAGGTCCTTGGCAAATAATTGCTGTCGATCTCTTTCACTACAATGGTGGTGAATATCTCTTAGCAGTCGATTATTTCAGCAAATATGTCGAGATCGCGAAACTATACTGCACTACAAGTAATACGGTTATCAAAGCTCTTAAAACTATATTTTCGCGACATGGAATCCCTTGTCTAGTGTACTCGGACAATGGGCCTCAATTTAGTAGTCATTATTTTCGGAAATTTTCTCAAACATGGAATTTCAGTCATCGGACTTCGAGTCCAAGATATCCGCAATCGAACGGTTTAGCCGAACGATATGTCGGTATTATCAAACAGATTCTGAAAAAATGTGATTATGATGGGAAAGATATTGACTTAGCTCTATTAGAGTATCGCAATACACCAATCACTGCGGAGATAGGTTCTCCTTCAGAACTAATGTTCGGAAAGAAAGTCAGGGGATTGTTGCCGATCTGCGAAAATCTAGTCTAAGAGAGAATGACGAGGCAATTCGAGAGCTTCTAAGGCAACGACAAAATAATTATAGATTTGAGTATAACAAATCGGCGAAGGATCTTAGACCGTTAAAAATAAACGAACGAGTGTTCATTAAAAAAATACAAGTAAAACATGAACCCTTGGAGCCTGCGAAAATCAAGGCTATCTGTGACAGGCCGAGGTCGTATAAGGTGGAGCTTGCGGACGGGTCAAGTTTGGAGCGAAATCGAAAACATATTATGAAAGGTTCACCAGCTATTTCGTCGAACGATTCGAGTGCGGAAACTCAACAAAATATTGATTTCGATAACTCCAGTAGCGAAGTAAATCCAAGTGATGGTTTGAGCGAACTCGATCTCAACAACGACACGAAGAAACAGTCGTCGCAAGAGCCGGGAGTTGCTACGCCTACTCCAGAAACTTGAACGCGTTCTTCAAGAATTGTAAGACGTCCGGCATATTTGGATGATTATGTGGATAAGTGAACAATCTTTGTTATTGTTTTCGATACGTATATTAAAAAAAAAAAAGAAAAAAAAATGTAAAATGCGACGTTCAACGTGTAAAAGTATTGTCTTATTCTTGCTCAAAGATTGTGATCATATGCGTTGAGCATCTGTGATTTATTTATGTGATGGTTGACATTGTAAATGTATGCTTCTTATTAAAAGAAGGAAGATGTCACGGATTGTCCGTGCTCGGAAATAGTGGCGCCACCGTCCGGTCCGCGCTAGTCAGAAGATCTATGGAAACCAGCAGTAGCAGCCAAGATGGCTTATAAGCAGGACACGGCACGTATTAATAAATGAGCATTCACACTGCAGTACCGTCCTTTTATTTCATCATTTAACCTACACGACACAGTCGTGACACCATTTCTTCTGCACTTTGGCACATGTATAGCGGAACTACATCGACAGTATACTGCGATTCGCGTTCCCCAACCGCCTAGCTATCGCTAGCTTTCCCCACCAGAAAGATGGGAAAAAGCTAGCGATGGACAATATTTTGATTAATGTATTAATTCATTTTATCATTCAAATAAGTGCGTATTTTAAACAAAAAAAACGGACCGAATGAAGTTGTACACCTAATAAATAATAACCTCTTTTTATTTAATTTTTTTATTCTCTAAAATAGAGCGACACATTCAATGACTTTTAAGACTAGGCTCATCGTGGGTCTATTTTTCCTTCTATTTTGTTTCGAATTTATATTTTTTCAGAAGGCTTTTATCATTTTAAACAACCATGACTGTTACTGCCATTTATTGATGAGAAGCGAAAATTCTTTCATTTTGACCAATAACCTTAGTAAACCAGCGTACGAAATGTTTAGTTGTTTTTGAAGAAAGTATCTTGTGTATCGTCCTTGGAATGCTTTGAAAATTTAAAAAATAAATAAGAAATTGCAACCATAACTTCAAACTTACCCAGCCTCTCCGTTTTATTTCACTTTGGATTTTTTTTGTCAGAACCCCTTACCCTATGAGGCGATCAAAACACAACAGAAGTGAGCTTCAATTAGCAAAGCGTTTCGTCATTAGTTTAACTACGTACTCTTATCGCCTGCGTACTCCTGCACCAGCTTACCCTATGTGAGCATGAATTAAAAAATAAAATATCTCGATATCTATATTCGTTCATGGAATTTGACCGCGTTAATTTGACTGTATGTACGAGGGTGGGGTGAAAAGTTTCCGGCCTGACCAAGAAAACCGATGTTTAAACATTTTTTTTTGCTTTATTTTTCAACGTAGTCTCCATCAACACTGATACATTTCTCATAACGGTGTTCTAATTTAGTTATACCAGTTTTAAACGTAGATTCGTCAAGATCCTCAAAATACTGATTTACAGCTTCGATAACTTCTTCGTTGCTCTTAAATCTTTTTCAGGAGTGTAGTGGTGGACCCATGTCTCATCAACAGTTATGAATCGACGCAAAAATTCGTTTGGATTACGCCTATACAGCGCCAAATTATCGGTAGAAATGGTTTTTCGAAGCAGTTTTTGGTCGAGCGTTAGCAAACGCGGCACCCACTTTGCACACAGCTTTTCCATGTTCAAATGGTTGTGCAAAATATTTCGCACACGTTCAGCTGACATCCTACAGGTCTCAGCTATCTCATGCACTTTCAACCTGCGATCTTCCAACACTATTTTATGGATTTTTTCAATCATCTCTGAAGTTGTGACTTCAACGGGCCGTATTGAGCGAGGCTCGTCAGAGGTGCTCACACGACCAATTTTAAATTCAGAAACCCACTGCTTAATAGTTGAATATGATGGGGAGGAGACTCCTAGTGTTGAATCCATCTCTTCTTTTATTTGTTTTGGTGTAAAACCTTTCAAATGGAAGTATTTGATGACAGCATGTTTTTCCAATTTTTTCATTTTTACGAAAACAACGGAAGCGTCTCGCGCAATGTGCTCTCAAGCGCAAACTAACGTAGCGATTGGGCTGAAACTGACCTCCGTGAAGTTGGCCCCCCGATATGATCATAAATAATTCTAATTAATGTTAATCGTTTGAGAATCGTTTGAGAGAGTTTGAGAGAAAAGAAAAATCGTTTGAGAGTTAATAGTTTTTCCAAAAGAAACAATTTAAATTTTCGCGTGAAGTTAGCCACCAGATATTTTTAATTCCGTAAAAAACGATGTTTCACAATTTTTTTTTTTTAATTGCTTGAGAATCGTTTGAGAGGGTTTGAGAGTTTAAAAAAAATCATTCTGGAGTGCATATTTTATCAAATATAAGAATTTTTCCAAAAACGCAACCAACCGCAGGGCCGTGTCACGCATGGGGCGCACCCTGCTCATCATTCGCAAGCGCAGAGAATCTGAAAACACGCCGAAAGTGCCTAAAATGTAGCACAAATAATAGAGAGTCGTTAGAGAGGTTATGAGAGTTCGATAAAATCGTTTGAGAGTTCATATTTTATGAAATATAAGAATTTTTCCAAAAAGGCCACCAACCGCAGGGCCGTGTCACGCATGGGGCGCACCCCGCTCATCATTCGCAAGCGCAGAGAATCTGAAAATACGCCTAAAGTACCTAAAATGTAGCACAAATAATAGAGAATCGTTGGAGAGGTTATGAGAGTTCGATAAAATCGTTTGAGAGTTCATACTTAATGAAATATTAGAATTTTTCCAAAAACGCCACCAACCGCAGGGCCGTGTCACGCATTGGGCGCACCCTGCTCATTATTCGCAAGCAGAGAATATGAAAACTTGCTTAAAGTATCTAAAATGCCTCGCCGCCCCTCCTTCCAAAACAATTCAATTTTTGACAGGTCGGAAGCAGGCGCTCTAACCTCGCACAGTCGTTCGAAATAAATTACATGCAATCTGTAGTAGTGTGTGATAGACTGCAGTATTTTTTTCGTCGCGTTTTGGTGCATTTATTTTTCTGAGAATAACAAGACGAGCCAATAACAATACGAAACAATGGTCGAGGACGACGCGTCAGGACGCCGGCACACCACCGACGAAAAATCCCGACAACGAAGCCCGACGAAGAAAGAATCGACGAGAAAACCGTTGCGGCCGATTACAAAGAGAAGAAGGTCGGGGAAAATAGCGACAGCGAGAAGCCGCAGGAGAACGGCAAGGAGAAAACGCCGGAAGTGAAGGTACGTGCATGCTATCATACTCAACGACTTTGGGGATATCAAGGGTGTAAAGGTGCTGAAAAAACCTGAGCCTCAACTCGCAGAGGGTGAAGTGTTCATCCGGGTCAAAGCATGTGGCCTTAACTTCCAGGCTGCTATGACACGATAGGGTGTCATTGATTTTCCACCGAAAACTCCGTGCATCATGGGCTCGTATTGTTATTCTCAGAAAAATAAATGCACCAAAACGCGACGAAAAAATACTGCACTCTATCACACACTACTACAGATTGCATGTAATTTATTTCGAACAACTGTGCGAGGTTCGAGCGCCTGCTTCCGACCTGTCAAAAATCGAATTGTTTTGGAAGGAGGGGCGGCGAGGCATTTTAGACACTTTAAGCAAGTTTCCATATTCTCTGCTTGCGAATGATGAGCAGGGTGCGCCCCATGCGTGACACGGCCCTGCGGTTGGTGGCGTTTTTAGAAAAATTCTTATATTTCATAAAATATGAACTCTCAAACGATTTTATCGAACTCTCATAACCTCTCTAACGATTCTCTATTATTTGTGCTACATTTTAGGTACTTTAGGCGTATTTTCAGATTCTCTGCGCTTGCGAATGATGAGCGGGGTGCGCCCCATGCGTGACACGGCCCTGCGGTTGGTGGCCTTTTTGGAAAAATTCTTATATTTCATAAAATATGAACTCTCAAACGATTTTATCGACCTCTCATAACCTCTCTAACGACTCTCTATTATTTGTGCTACATTTTAGGCACTTTCGGCGTGTTTTCAGATTCTCTGCGCTTGCGAATGATGAGCAGGGTGCGCCCCATGCGTGACACGGCCCTGCGGTTGGTTGCGTTTTTGGAAAAATTCTTATATTTGATAAAATATGCACTCCAGAATGATTTTTTTAAACTCTCAAACCCTCTCAAACGATTCTCAAGCGATTAAAAAAAAAATATTGTGAAACATCGTTTTTTATGGAATTAAAAATATCTGGGGGCTAACTTCACGCGAAAATTTAAATTGTTTCTTTTGGAAAAACTATTAACTCTCAAACGATTTTTCTTTTCTCTCAAACTCTCTCAAACGATTCTCAAACGATTAACATTAATTAGAATTATTTATGATCATATCGGGGGGCCAACTTCACGGAGGTGCGTAAGTAGGGCCCTTCTCAATCATTCCTAAATTAGACTGCGTCTTAATAATAATGAGTTATAATTAATTGTTATACCTAACGATAACTTAGAAAAGAAAATTTATCATGAACTGTGTACATTTAGATATTTTTACATTTTATCGTAAATTGGCTGAAAAAACTATGTGGCAACGCCGCACCAGTGCCCCATCAACCGCCATGGTTGCGCGGTCCTACGAGTTACAAATATAAACAATCGCACGCGTGAGAAGTGCTGACGGGAAACATGCAAGTACAATTATCTAAAGTGTAATTATGACTGACAAAAACATAAAGTGCGGAGTGATGTTGGCAAAAATAAAGGACAATCCCAGCAAACACAGTTCTGTACCGGTGATGTAACGGCAAACTGAAAATAACGAGTAATGTTAACCGGATAGTACATGCAACTTACATGTAAGTTGCTATTTCCCACTCATGAGTATTACTCGTTATGTAATATTTTATGTAACCGTTACATTTTTGTTATGTTACTTGTTTATTGTACAATACAACTGTTATGAAACGGAAATGTAACGGTAACATTACCAACAGTAACAAGTTATATTACTCGAACATTACCTAGTAAACACAGTTCTGTACCGGTAATGTAACGGCAAAGTAACTGAAAATAACGAGTAATGTTTACCGGATAGGTCATGCAACTTACATGTAAGTTGCTATTTCCTACTCATGAGTATTACTCGTTGTGTAATATTTGATGTAACCGTTACATTTTTGTTACGTTACTTGTTTGTTGTACAATGCAACTGCTATGTAACGAAAATGTAACGGTAACGTTAACGAAAGTAAAAAGTTATATTACTCGAGTATTACATGCAACTTACGTGTACGTTCTTATTTCCTACTCATAAGTATTACTGGTTATGTACTATCTTATGTAACCGTTATACTTCAGTTACGTTATACTGGTTCATCGTGTAATGTAACTGTAATATACAGTCCGACGTCTGGATAAGAAACCCGGCAATAAGAAACTTTCCCCTGTTCCTTACTCGAGCGCTTCCCCCACTCCGACTCGAACTCCGAGCTCGAGAATTTTGTGGGCGGAACCTCTGGTTAAATGAATGGGTGTACTTCGACCTGAAAATTGGAATACACCGTCCTTTCAATATTACAAGATATCCCCGAAAGGGATTTTTGGCGACTCGCCATAGTTTTAGAGATATCGATTTAATGCAAATTCCAATCCGCAGTACGGCCACACATACATGTCGAGCTCGATTGGCGTGGGGTGGAGACTTTTCCCCTACCCAGCTACCCATTCGTGTTCCCCATCTAACCACGTACCGTAAATGTACCCCTCATGTGGAGTGCGCGGTACCGGTACTATTGCCACCTCGTACGTGCGTACGGCACTGGTACATTACTGGTACGCCGTACGGTGCGCTGTACCGTCAATCTACTAGTACAGTACCGGTACAGTATTGCCGCCGTGGAGCCACCGTGTACTGCAGTGCGGTGTTACTCCACAGTAGCGATACCGTGGATGTACGACTGCACTGGTATCCCGTACTCGTACATTATCGGTACTGTAGGGTACGGCGTACTCCACATTTGCGGTACGCTGTACTAATGGTACGCTTGGTTACCCAGCTAACCAAGTATCGCAAATGTACCGCTCATGTGGAGAGCGCCGTACCGGTACTGTTTCCACCGTCCCACCCACATTACCGGTACGCCGTACCGTTAACTGGGCCAGATAATCAAGCGTACCGTTGGTACAGCGTACCGCAAATGTGGAGTATGCCGTACCCTACAGTACCGGTAGTGTACGGGTACGGGATACCAGCGTAGTCGTAACTCCACGGTAGCGGTACCGTGGAGGTACGACTACGTTAGTATCCCATATCCGTACATTACCGGTACTGTAGGGTACGGCGTACTCCACACATGCGGTACGCTGTACTAATGGTACGCTTGGTTAACTGGGTAGGTGCGAAACGTGCAGCCGCTGCACGTTTCGCTGCAGCAACGCAACGCTGCACTGCAGCGTTGTTTTAAAAAAAAGAACCATTCCGAACCCCAAGCCTCGATGATGCTCGAGCGCGAGAAGCGTTTTCTTTCGTTGCACACTACGTCATTGGCTCAGCCATTGTATATCGCTCCCGTGTCGGTCGCATCTAGTGCGTGGGACGCACGCTAGTGCTTGCAAAGCACCGGACGGAGCAGTATGAACCTACACCGCGTGTTGAACTTGTCGAGAATATCGCGCTCCAGAGGTCCGCAACGCACTGACAGACCCGGAATTATTTTTATGAGCTTCGTGCTATCGGGAAAGTGAGCGAAATACGATCAGTGGCTTGTCCCCGTTCCTTGTGCCAGGAAATTAGCAGAAATATTTGTGAAAAAGGGAGAGGAATTGAAGAGCGTAGATGATGCAACGATACCGTCCTAACCGAGTGCCCAAGCTCGAAGAACCTTTCTATAGTGTCCCGAAAAGAGCAGTAAAAGCACACAAGCACGTTGCATTTTTGCGTTCTTCTTTTAGGAAAAAAGCAAGTTTCTCCTCAAACCAGCATGTAGGTGATGATCAAAATAAATTTGATTTCTGAAGATAAAAAAAATCGAATCTCAATTTTCCCAAGGTATGCATGATTTTCAAAGTGATCGTACCCATACGTAACTAGGGCACTTGGTTCGGCTTCGAAACGTCCTAATTATGCAAAAAGTAACTCGGTCCGGGCTGACTTTACTTGAGAGTAAACAAGGCTAGTTACCGTACTGAATAGTAACTGAGTCATCTTGTTATAAAGTGACCAGGGTGACCAACTGCTTTATATTTTGGAAAGTAGCTAGGGCTGGTTACTTCATAAATAAGTGAGTCGCTTTATTCAAAAAGTAATTGGAACGAGCTACTACGACAAAAATAATTAGGACTAGTTCTACGGTAAAAGTAACTGGGCCATTTTACTATGCCAAAAGTAACCAGGCCTAGTCACTGTAGCAAAAGTTATCAGGACGAGATACTATGGTAAAAGGAACTAAGGCTAATTCCTATAGCAAAAGTAACTAGGGCGTTTGATTCGGGTTTAAAACATTCTAATTTCGTTTCGAGCATGATAAACTTGAGGATCGTGCTGTTTTTTCTCCATTATTTATAAATTACACTCTTCTAATTAGTCCGAGTTAATTTGTGTCACAGCACAATGCCAATCTCATAATCATTCAACGTTGGAAAACAAAGATGAAAAATAATAGCAGGTAATGGAAAATGAATATAATAAAACGGTGAATGGAAAAAATCAATGTTCGATCAAGGTTCGATTGATCGGGAAAGATCTCTGAAACGTTTAGATCCGCGCGATCATCGAGGAGGAGGGGGAGTACAGAACAGAAAAAATATTGGAACGAGCGCATGTCAGTAACCGAATGATTTGTACGAGTAAAGTGCGGGAAGCGATTTGCTGGTTACACTTCAATGAAGGACAGTTAACGATTTCATTAAGCCAATCTTCGAAGAGTGAGCTGTGACCGTGCCGCACCACGAGATTCTCGTCGCTCTCGCGCCGTTGTTTCCTTCTTGGAGTGGGGGGAGCTGAAGAAGCAAAACAAGAATCTGATATACTTGCCCCGCTCGCAAACTTTCACGACTACTGTGACGAGGCGCTTCGGCAGCAAGTTTTTCTCTCGTGAGTCTTCCGTCTGTTATTTCCTTGGAATGAAAGAAAAACGAAGAAAGAAAACGCGTCACGAAAAATAAATGTCGGTCAATTTGCCGTTCCGTGACTTTTTTACGTACACGGTCTACCGAGCGCTATTGCTGTTTTTTTAAAAGAAAATATAATTTTAAAAAACATTTAAACAGGCTCGTATTCTCTTCCTTCTATACTTTGTTACACTTGTATAATTTTTATGATAATTGATACAACGATATAGCTATTTTATTTGATCAGTGCGAAATCCGAGTGTGCCTGGTTTTTTTTATCGAGCTGACACCACGAATAGATTTTCGGTGGTCGAGAGTCTCGCGAGTTTTCGATGAGTGTGAGCACTGCATGCATATTCGCGTGAGAACAACTTTGCTTCATTTGGATGTATTATTGTGAATCATCGTGTGATGCCAATATGACTTCAACGGGAGCACTCATAAGGGATACACAGCTGTGAGACTTTCTATGCCGCAATGATGATGTACTTACGATACCAATATGAGGTACATCCGTCTATCTGGGTATGATCCCGTCCCAAATAACCCACGTTTCGATTATCCAAACTTTTGACTATCTGAACTAGTCTCGGTCCCAATTGGTTCGGATAATCGAGGTTCTACTGTGTGTGTGTGTGTGTGTATATATATATATATATATATATATATATATATATAACATGATATATATATATATATATAACCTGATATATGTATGTACATAAAAACAGTACATGCATATATGTATGTACTGTTTTTATGTAAAAAGGTGTTGTTTATGATCCTGTCCCAAATAACCCACGTTTCGATTATCCGAACTAGTCTCGGTCCCAATTGGTTCGGATAATCGAGGTTCTACTGTACTCACAAAAAATGTGCATATTTACAAGAAATCCTGTGAATTAAAAAAAATTCACATCAAAATCTGTGAATGCAAATGTATTCACAAAAAATTGTAAATACAAAAAATTCACAAAATAAGTTGAGAATTTTTTCGTATTTAAGACAAATTAAAATCAAATTCACAATGATTAGATTAAAATTTACACCAAACGTGAGTTCTTACGTATTTTGAGAGAAAACATTGCGTCGAGGCGAAGAAATTTTTGCAAAAAAAGTGAGTTTCAAATATTACATCATAAATATGAAAAAATTCACAAAATGAGTTGTGAATTTCCTCAAGTAGAAGAAAATTAAAATCGAATTCACGACAATTATATTAAAATTTACAACACAAGTGAGTTCTTATGTATTTTGAGAGAAAACATTGTGTTGGGGCAAAGGAATTTTCGCACAAAAAGTTTTGTGCAAAAATTTCTTTGCCTCGAGGCAATGTTTTCTCTCAACATGCGTACGAACTCACTAATGGTGTAAATTTTAATCTAATAATTGTGAATTTGATTCTAATTTGTCTTAAATATGAAAAAATTCACAACTTATTTTGTGAATTTTTTTGTATTTACAATTTTCTGTGAATACATTTGCATTCACAGATTTTTATGTGAATTTTTTTTAATTCACAGGATTTTTTGTAATTATTCACTTTTTTGTGAATATTCACATTTTTTCTGTGAATTGATTTGTTTCTTCAGAATATTTGTGAATACAATTGTATTTGTATGCATGCATGTGAATACAAAAAATTAAGTATGAATACATTTGTATTTATATTCACATGAACATCACGATGTGAATAAATTCGTATTCAAATTTATATATAGAATTACGCCCAACTCTGTACCTCTTAATGTTTTACTTTTTGATATACCATCTCCAAAAATACTAGAGATAAATAAAAGTATTTTACGAAAATCCAACTTCATTGCGTTATTTTATTTTCGTGTTCAGCCAATGGAATGCGAATCGATTTGTTCATTCTAAACGAAAACCGGATGCACTCGGATAACGCGTCACATTTACAATGCTGGAGGCTCCTCAAGAATACACGTCGTTCCTTATATCGTTAAGAAGCTTCGGGTCAAGTGATCAAATGTTACCATTTGTTCAAATTTATATACAGTACTACCTCTCTAAGAGAGCCCTCGCTAAGAGAGAATTTCCCCGCCGTTCCGCTTGAGCGCATTTTATGGCTTCCCCCACCTAGCTCGAGCTGTCCAGTGTACCCGAGGCCTCTCGAGTTTGTCGCGGACAACTCGATAAGAGATCGCGAGCGATTTCAGAAAATCGCACGTCGCACGATTGTCAAATGGATAATATTCCTTTGTATAATAATATATACGTTTGAGCCGTAAAGTCGGAGAAAAAAACATGCACTATAATTAAATTTCAAGTAGTAATTTAATGCAAGTAAAATATATTTTAATAGACATTAACACAGCATAGAATATTATTGATATTGATAAAAATTATCGAGGCTACATTATACTAGAGATATGTTTATGAGTAGTAGTAATAAATGCAAATATCGTACAGCATGTACAATATGTATGTGTCATAACATATATACTATACATCAGAGTATAGAGTCCTGTTGACGTCCGCAAGAATCGTAGAGACGGCTTCATTTTCGTGATCAGCTGGCGCTCTCTTATCGAGTTCGAGTGGAGAAACACATACACGCTACCACATGCGCGATTTTCGAGCGCGCTAACCTGGCGGTGGGGGAAGGCTTCGGCGACGAATTTCTCGAGAATTTCTTCCCCTAACCGCCCTAGACCGCTCTCTTAGAGAGGTAGTACTGTATTTGATTTTAATAATTTTGAATTGAATTTTTAATTTAATAATTTCATTTTAAACTTGAATTGAACAAGGATGTTATGAAAAAATGTCAAATCATTCAGTACATTTTCAAAATTGTCACCCAAAAATTAAATGATCCGTCTACGGCATTTATTAAATAGTATGCAGTATGCAAGCGTGGCATTCGAAGATTTCTTAGAGACGGCGGACCATCATCGTTCCATGTAGACGTGTAGATTGTGCAGCCGCAACAATCAAATACAGTGATCACCACAATATGAAAAGAATGGCAAGGCATATGAAGGCGCTGTCAGGCTTGAGATCTGTGAGATCCAGCCAAACATTAGGTGTTGTCCTAATAGAACACGATTACGTGACAATCACAGGTTCGCACCAATTTTTTTCGTATGAACCCTTGATCAATTATACACGTGTCGATTGCATGGCACGAATGTTAATTAGGCCGTCTATTCGATACCTGTATGTTTGATCACGAGTTCGTATGAACAAAATTCGCAAGAACTTGGGATGGTCGTGTAATTGCGTTCTATTTTACATGTTCTATTAAACGCCGTAGAGGATCTAGAATTATATATCGTTTTGTACAAAGCTTTTATTTCTCATGATAGATTTTTCAGCGATGAATAATATTTTAGGCAAAATAATTGTCAAGCTCTGCGTCAATAAATTCTACAGAGCCGAATGCATTTTCTACAAAAAAAAACTTCACCGTCTATGATAAGATTCTGTTCAGAAAATTTTGAAGATATGCTTCATAAAATGTTAATGGAACGAGGTTATGAACACACAAATTGATAATGACATTCTATATGGCAGGTTATGCTCTCAGGGCACACAAAAGCTACACATGCACGTCTGTCTCCAAATTTCTTCATTTTATATAAGCAAGTGAAAGAAATGAGCATATTATTGAATGTTTAACTTATTCTGTATCTATTTGCGTATCGTCCTCGCTCTTTCTCCGACGGTTGTCGCGCGAGCGCCCCGGCCAATCTACGCGTGTTAGGATCAAAATAAATAATCCACACCTAAATTTGAAACGACGTGAACCTTTGTTAAATAAATTTTTGGCTCTAATAAGAGCCGTTTGTTTTCTTTTTTCACATCCACGCTCGACTAACCGTGTTCGGTTACTCGAGCTGTCAAAGCGACTGTATTAGAATATTGCAAGCAGGGTGTAGTTCGAGTCGTGCCGTTCGAGAAAGCGGTGGCGTTGCTGTGCCTGTTGCGCTAGAGTGTTAATCAATTCACAAAACGGCGTATGTGTTATGTTTACGACATGAGCCAACGACTTTATTTTATTCAATGAAAGACAATGGACGAGTGTCACCCAGACAATGGACAACAGTCACCCGAAAATTCGGCCGTAAATTATGAGATCCCGAGATTGAGTGGACAAATCGAAAAATAGCCCGAACAAAATCGATAGGAAAAAATCACATTACATTGGTAAACTGTCATTAGATTTTCGATTTGTTGCCGCGTTTTCGCGTAATAGCGGAACAAAGTTAAAACGTCGTCTGCTAAAGCCCATCTTACTGTATAAAGAGTCGCAGCGTGTCGTCAGTCGGTCAGTGGCGTCGAGATCGGTGGCATCGATCAGTGGCGTCTAAATTTTTTTATTTTTTATTACTTGGCGTCAAGACGCTGCCGCGTCTCTCGATATGATTCTATTTTCCATAGCTTTTTTCTATTGTATTTCATTTGTACAAATTCTTTTTAAATATAGTTTAGATAATATCTCACGCATTTTAGCACTCTCGATATTTAATACATTTTTCAATGAAAATTGTTGGGGATTATATTTAGTTTGCATTGGTTTGAATACACTTTTGGGTAACATTTGTTTGGGTTTCGCAAGTCCCTAAAAACGACAAATTTAACATTTTTTCAGCAAATAAAAGTAGAAAAATACCTACGTGGCAGCAATGTCCAGTTTTTACAGGGAAGAGAGAGAGAGAGAGAGAGAGAGAGAGAGAGAGAGAGAGAGAGAGAGAGAGAGAGAGAAGAAAAGAGAATAAAGCGATTGGGAAACACTGGCCGAGGCATGTAACTCAAAACTTGTCACGGCACTAGTGAATACGAGGCTTCCTTGGCGATCGGTTGTCCCGCGCCCTCTACCTCCCACTCCCGGCGTGTTTGCCCGATGTGAGCACGTAGTGAGTTATTCGTCTTCAGTCTCCTCGCGAAGACCTAACGACTCGGAGTGGCGAAATGCCGACGAATCGCTCGTGCCAAAATCTTCGTGACGATTGACCCGTTCCATTGGTTTAAGCTCTTTGTGTTTGTTGATTTTGTAAATATTTTTTCCTAACGAACGGCTACGGTGTAATTTTTGCTGTTTGACGGGGATGAATTCTCGAATCGGTCGCGTCGGTAGTGGAACAGGTGAATAAACAAAATGAGCACAGCTGTTGTCTGCAGGAAGAACTAGAAAAACGTGGTCAGGTCCGTGACGGAATTGGCATTATAAAACAGGGCTTCGCAGCTTGTTATGCGCCTGTGCTCACGATCCAAGGACTTGCTCCAAGTTCCCATTGACAACTGCACGTTACGAGGAATTAATTTGCATTTTCAGCAACTTCAAGTATTTTAAAAATAAGTTGCTAGAAATATTATTTCTAGCAGCTTGTAGTTTCCCATAAGAAATTGCTACAAAATACCCTTCCACTTTCAGTAAGTTCTAGTTTATAATAAAAAGATACTAGAAATTTCATTATACTTCTAGTACATTCTTGGTCTAAGTTTCAGTTGCAAAATGCAGGTCACTGGAATCCCCACTGCATCTTGCATAAGTTCTAGCTCGCGATGAAGATTTACTAAAAATATTGTTTGCTCAGTAACTTTTAGTTCCCAACAGGAAATTAATAGAAACCCGGTCCAATTCTGGTAACTTCACGCTGGAAACGGGAACTAGGGTCAAGTTCCCTGTTGGGGACTACTATAAATTCAGCGCGATTTTGGTACATTCTAGTTAGAAACTAGAAGTTACTGATCTAGTTAATAACTACAAATCACTGTTCTTGGGAACCCGAAGTTAGTCTAGAGATTTTGAGTTGGAAACTAGAACCTGCAGCACATTCAGACTGTCATCGGGAAGCTACCGGGCATCCAGTGACATATTTAGTAACATTTTGGAACGGATTAGAAGTTACTCCGGCGACTGACGTGGCAATCGCAACGTCAAGATCTAGCCCCCGCCTAAAAGTCACTAGAGATGTCATGAAAAACTCTACGTACTCTGGTAACTAACAATTCCAGTTCACTTCAGCACATCCCAGTTGTTTGTAACTAGTCTACGAAATTACTAAAAATCGAATGGGTTTTAAAGTAAATTCCAAGTAGACACTGCAACTTACAGTTACCCAGTTACAATTCCTATCGGGAAATTGGAACCTGGGCTCAATTCTTGGATCGTGAACTTCAAGGTACACATACACACACGCTCACACATACGTAACGTTCAATGAAACGTTTGAAAGCGATCTTTCAAGAAGTTTGTTTCCGAAATATAGCGGATCTGACGTGAAATTTTATGGATGTCCAGTGGCTAGGGAATCATGGAAAGGCGCGATTACGATACACCTGAAGTTCCGAGTTCATTTTCAAAACAATCGCGTACACACATGCGGTGCTTTGAATGTCCACAAGGGATGGTTCCGCAAAGACTCGCTGTTCTCGCCCCAAATAAACTTTATTTGCGTCTGTCTACGATATAACTTTCGATACTTTTGCCCCCCCCTCTCTCTCTATTTCTCTCCGCGTTGGTTTCCTGCTCGCATCGAATTGTCATCGCGCACAGCTGTCTCGTGTAAGCAAATGACGGTTATGACCCTTGTTACAATAATATCTTATCTTACTCCTGGTTGATTACGTATGTTTCCGAATGAAGGACGCGCTCGTTGCGACCTTCCCGGACGTCGATAATCGCGCATAATTGTGGGAAGATTGCCACTTCGTCTGGCGCGGTAGAGGAAGAGAGAGAGAGAGAGAGAGAGAAACTGAAAACAGAAAATAGATCGAAATCGGTCTTGGCTCAGCGATTTATTGGCGGACTTGTATAATTATTTTCCGTGCAAAATGCAAATGCAAGAGCAGGACGATTCTTTACATAAGTTTGCGTGGTCAACGTCATTTCACTCATCAAGAACCCAGCTTTTGTTTAAGCGCATCCTCCGACGAAAGCGTTGCTCGTGTACGGATGACGCAAAAGTTCGCGTCGGCTCTCCGCTACTACTTAGATTGTAAAATTCTGAAGCAAAAAGTCCTTATCCGTCTTTCTCTCTGATGCACCGTTCTTCGGACATACATAGATCCAATGACGGCCAATATCGGCGTGACGCGAGACGGCGGAGGGGTGGAGTACCCTCAAATTTTCTGAATTTGAGAAAAAAACTAGATTGGCTTATGATAAGCCAATCTACATTTTTTTCTCAAATTCAGAAAATTTGAGGGGAAGACAGCTGTTCGTTTATCTATTTGACGTCGCTTGGCAAAGTTTCGACGGGATCTGAAGAGCCATTTTCGAGATTTTTGGGAATCTATAATTGTTCTACCATACCGACCGCGATGTGGTATCATTCCCTCTTAAGATCGGTACATCGAAGGAAAAAACGGAAGAAAAATGTTGCCCTCAGAATTTTGGCATCTACATCAATCCCGTTAAGCTCCGCCGCGAATTTCGCATCTGCATTCGATTTAGCCGCGAGCACGAGAGCAATATTGTAAGCGACAGAGATATTTCGAGCTTACCTCGAAATTTTCAAATGGCATTGACAAGAGTGACTTAACGTGTGTTTCCACGATACACAGCTCAATGGTTGGGAGCGAGTACGATGTATCACGGACCTCCTCACCCTGACCCAGAAACGGATGTTTTTTCCGCAGGCTCGTTCTCTCTCTCTCTCTCTCTCTCTCTCTCTCTCTCTCTCTCTCTCCGTTTTCCCTATCTCGTCCAACGCGGCTCACTCGCGATCAATGCTGGCATAATCCCCACCTAACTCTCGAGCGATATTTCCCACCTCCTTGCCTCCTACAGATTTCTGTTATTCTCCTTTACATTGTAATAATACGAAGGTGTTTGGGTTGCAGCGTTGTCCCAGGTGAAATAACAGCCGGGCCTAATGTCTGTATGGTCGACGAGCACTGGACGAAATTCAGTATTCGGTGCGGAGGGCGGAGAGCCACCCTCGTCGCACCTGCCGGCTGGCCTCTTAGCTCATTCTCACGCCCATCATCTTCACAACGATAACCGGCATTGTTTTCACAACCGCTTCCATAACTGCCAGGTCAGTTTGCGACTGTAATCACCATGATTTTTTTTTCTCCAGAAACTTCGTTACCCCGGGATGTAGGGAGTGTGCGAACTGTGTAGAGCTAGGCACGTGGCGCCTCTGGCGGTACGAATGCAAACCAAAGGTTGGAGCCCAAAACAGGTCGATTTTCAATATTTTTGTTTGTACGAGAGTATTGCGATGACGTGGTCGGAATTTTACACACAGTTAATACGTTACCTTGCCAAGATTGAGTTTCTTTTATTCTTGGAAAATACTAACAAGCAATAAAGTTATTATTATTTAAAGAA
Organism: Ophion obscuratus; assembly: GCA_964007375.1. NCBI lineage: Eukaryota > Metazoa > Arthropoda > Insecta > Hymenoptera > Ichneumonidae > Ophion > Ophion obscuratus. Next base: position 51,577,153 of record OZ023314.1, read on the forward strand.
AGTGCCATCGTTGCTGCATGGTCAATTGGTGTGGGTGCTTCTGGCTACTAGACCCATCTCAAATGAAACATTAAAAAATGTCCTTTCAGTATAATAATTAAACTTTTGTATGGCCAGATCGTGTTTTTGAAATTCTGAAAACTCCGTAAATGGTTGGAAAACCACGGGATAGAGCGGTATAGCAGGAAGGGAAAAACAGTATGAAGAAATTGTAAAGGAATTGGGCGAGGGGAAAAAAGAAGGAATTATGAGAGGAACAAAGATGAGGAGCGTTACCACGGGCTTCGGAAGGTGCGGATAACAACAATAACAATCCCTGAAATAGCTGATTCCAATAAAAGGCCAATAAGCGAAAGGAAGATGTAGGGTACGAAGAGCGAAGGGAGTCAAGGGAACACGATGACAACGAATTCAACAATTTGGAAGATTTCGAGGAAGTTGTATCGCAGCCACACAGGAAACGGAGTATGACAGAGAGAAATAAACGGGCTACAGAAAAAAATCGAGATAATCGAGGAGCGGAAATGGAAATAAAGGACGAGCTGAAGCAGAGATTAGTAGAGAGATGTACAACGCTCCCGTTTTCGGCGTGCTTCGGGAATGGCGCTAAATCGCGGCGGCGAGTTCGGGAATATAATTTTGTGATCATCGCCTCTGTCGAGGTTGCAGATTCCCTTGTAGCCGCGCGAGTTGTGATCACCGCTCAAGTCGGTATCGGAGTCAGCGTGAACACGAATGGGTAGCTCGGTGGGAGAAAAGTCTCCGCCCCTCGGAAATCGTGCTTGCTCGACAGGCGAACGGAGCGAGGTATTCCGTCCGATCGAGCTTGACATATTTGTGTGGCCGTACTGCGGATTAGAATATGCATTAAATGAATTTTAAAGTGAAAAACATGTACCGAGATTATTGTTTTCTCTCGGTAGCCTGTTTATGCCGAGAATGCGGGTTAAAAAAATTAACGACGAAACGCGTTGAAAAATAAAACGTCGAAACGACCGTGGAAGGTTCAAAGAGAAATCTTGAGCCTCTCCCGCGGTCGTTTCGGCGGGTTTTTGCAACACTAAACATTATAGATAAGTGTGTATCATAAATGTTTCTGTATCCTCAATGGGCGTCGTGGCTGAGTTGACAGCCTGACGGATTAACAATGCTTGCGGTCCGGGTTCGATCCCCGGTGAATCGATTTTTTATTTATTTATTTTTCTTCATTTGAGATTCAAACAATTTCGATCTTCTTCTCGCTTTAGCTACTCTCGCCTGTTCAGGCATTTTTCATTATATTTAATTCATATATGTTTAATAAAAATCACATTGCTACCGAGGACCCAACCCGCACCCTCTCGCCCCGCCGGACGCATGGTGAAGTTGCCCAAAACGAGCGGGCGTTTAACATTTTTGTGCAAACGGTGTTGGAAAACATGGTTAAAAAATAATGTTTTCTCCTAATACGTAAATGAGTTTTTATTCTTCCCTTTAGAAAATTAATTTAAAAAATTGTGGGAAAAAGTGCCGAAACGATCGAGAAAGGCTCAAAAGGCACAATGCTCTGCAAGAAATGTAACGGGTAAAGTTTTTTCAACACATTTCACATTGGATAAGTGAGTATACCTAAGGCGGCTCTACAGTCACAAGAGCCTCGCGGCTGAGATATCAGCGTCCGCGCTCTAAGTACGAACGACGCGAGTTCGATTCCCGGTAGCAAGGTGTTTTTTAAAAATATTTAACATATGTGAATTCAATATCATAAATAATGCCTGGGCAGGCGAGAGTAGCTAAAGCGAGAGGACGCTTATCTATAATGTTTAGTGTTGAAAAAAACCGCCGAAACCATTGCGGCGAAGGCTCAAGATTTCTCTTTGAACCTTCAACGGTGGTTTCTGCGTTTTATTTTTCAACGCGTTTCGTGATTAATTTTTGTAACTCGCATTTTCGGCATAAATAGGCAACCGAGAGAAAACCATGGTCTCGGTACATGTTTTTCACTTTGAAATTTATTTAATGCATATTCTAATCCGCAGTATGGCCACAAAAATATGTCGAGCTCGATCGGACGGAAAACCTCGCTCCGTTCGCCTGTCGAGTAAGCACGATTTGCGAGGGGCAGGGACATTTTCCCCACCGAGCTACCCATTCGTGTTCACGCTTATTGCGATAACGACTTGAGCGGTGATCACGACTCGCGCGGCTACAAGGGAATCTGCAACCTCGACAGAGGCGATGACCACAAAATTATATTCCCGAACCCGCCGCCGCGATTTAGCGCCATTCCCGAGGCGCGCCAAAATCGGGAGCATTGTACATCTCCCTACCAATCTATTCCTGAAGCTTTATCGGTGGACGAGTGGGAATACGTAAGGTCGGAGAGAGCAAGAGGAAACATCAAGGCGAGAGGAGTGGGGAATAGGGGCAGTGAAATAAAAGTGGTACAGAAAGGTATGGAAATCGTCAAAGACCGGCTGCAAATTGACCCGAAAATAATAAAAGTCCAGTGAGTCGGCGCGGGTTACATAAAAATCAACGGAAACAAAAAAAATTATTGCAAATGATTTTTCCAATAAATCGATTATTGTATACACAGATATCGCCCCAAATTCATCGTCCCATAACTAAGCATGGATCTACCCTCTGGAGACATTTTACTGACATCGTCAAAAATGTTTGACACCTCTAACAATCATCCCAAATTTTCCTACGGTCGATTGAAATTGCGATGCCCAATGACCGCGCAGAAAAAACTGCAATCATTTTTGAACGGGTGGCGACAATTCTCCATCTGGAGTCTTCCATATCATTGCAAGATGCATATACATATATACACACGTACACCATATTTTTATGCAATGCGCTTGATGACGTATGCCTGATAACAAAATAGAATGTAAATTACCGATCGACCGATGCGACATTTGGAAATGCGTTATGCACTTCGGATCAGGAGAGCCGAATAAATAATAGTAAACAAGCAAATGAAGGAGAACACGGCCATCTATTGAAGTCATATGATATTCTTGCATTACTGCTAATTATTAGCCGCATCGCCTTAAAATTTCTTACATCGGAAAATAATAACGATAGAAGAATGATGGATTTCTATTATAAATAATCTGAATTTGTTTTAACAGCAAAAAATGAAAACATTTTGAACAGTTCATTGAATTAATAATAAAATGAATTAGTTCGATACTGGTAGATGGGTCTCCAGAGGGTAGGTCGGGGTTCGGCTCTGGTGGTACTTCGAGTTAAGGGGTAACACCACTGTAGAATTTTCGGGAATTTTTTTTTAATTGTCTCAAAAGATGCTTTGAACCACCTAGAATAATGGAAAAAAGGATTGGTACCTGTGAACAAAGGTCCGCAGGCCCGTGTGTGGGTCTACGGTCGCATTGGCTGCTGCCCCGTGTGCGCGACGTCGACCGTTTTGCTGCGGAAAACAATTTCTCAAAACGGTACGCAGCATAACTTCAACAGTTTTCATTATTCTTACTCCAAAGGCCATAGCCGGGTAAGTAGGGAAAAATTGCGCCCTCATTTTTTTCAGCGAAATTTAGAGTATATTCTGAGGTGTAAAAAAACAAATTTACTGAAAATTTCATTCCCGTCAACGCAATGGTTTTAGAAAAATATTTTTTTTTAAATATAAAAACAAATTTTTTTTCCGGAAACGGTACAGTGGATCGATTTGATTTTTTTTTGGTACTTGTCCCGATCAAACGTTCTACGAAATAAAATTATAGAACATCTAGCGAAAGATTAAGGTTTGAAAAAAAATAATGTTCCTTGTTTTATTATTTTTTACTATAATCCACTTGGGGTACAATAGCGAAAATTTTTTCATATAATCTTTGGGCACCTTATTAGATTATAACATTTTTTCAAAATGATCGGTTTGGTACGCCACAGTAAAAAAAAAAGAAACACACTTTATTGATATATTTTACTTATATAGATATATAACTAAAATATATCAATAAAGTCTGATACAGTAGAACCTCGATTATCCGAACCAATTGGGACCGAGACTAGTTCGGATAATCAAAACTTCGGATAATCGAAACGTGGGTTTTTTGGGACGAGATCATAAACAACACCTTTTCACATGAAAACAGTACATACATATATATTAAAATTTGACGTACATATTAACGGTGAAAAATGTGTGCGTGCGTGCGTGCGTGCGTGCGTGCGTGCGTGCGTGCGTGCGTGTGTGTGTGTGTGTGTGTGTGTGTGTGTGTGTGTGTGTGTGTGTGTGTGTGTGTGTGTGTGTGTGTGTGTGTGTGTGTGTGTGTGTGTGTGTGTGTGTGTGTGTGTGTGTGTGTGTGTGTGTGTGTGTGTGTGTGTGTGTGTGTGTGTGTGTGTGTGTGTGTGTGTGTGTGTGTGTGTGTGTGTGTGTGTGTGTGTGTGTGTGTGTGTGTGTGTGTGTGTGTGTGTGTGTGTGTGTGTGTGTGTGTGTGTGTGTGTGTGTGTGTGTGTGTGTGTGTGTGTGTGTGTGTGTTAAACACATGAAAAAAGTCGAATCCCTTTTCAAATATTTTTTTCATAAAACCGTCCATTTTGTATTGACAAACGGTTGTAACTGGTTTTTGAGCGGGTAAGTCTCGCAGCCATTTCAGAAGGAGAAGTTGCGTTGCGTTGCTCATTGTTGCTCACGGCGGTGGCAGCGAGCAACAATGTATCTTTCGCGCCAACGTTCGGATAATTGAGCGTTCGGATAAACTAAGTCATCGTTCGGATAATTGAGAGTTCGGATAATCGCGGTTCGGATAATCGAGGTTCTACTGTATGTGACTAAACGATCGGCTTGGTACGCCACAGTGAAAAAAAAAGAAACACACTTTATTGATATATTTTAGTTATATAGATATACAACTAAATTATGTCACTAAAGTCTGTTTCTTTTTTTCTCACTGTGGTCTACCAAACCGATCATTTTGAAAAAAGTATATAATCTAATAAGGTGCTCAAAGATAATATGAAAAAAATTTCGTTAGTGTACCCCAAGTGGATTATAGTAAAAAAAATAAAACAAGGAACATTATTTTTTTTAACCTTAATCTTTCGCATGATGTTCTATAATTTTATTTCGTAACAGTTTGATCGTAACAAGTACCAAAAAAAAAAATCGAATCGATCCACTGAAGCGTTTCCGGAATTTTTATTTTTTTTATTTAAAAAAAAATTCATTTTTCCAAAACCATTGCGTTGACAGGGATGAAATTTTCAGAATTTTTTTTTTTTATACCTCATAATATACTCCTAATTTCGTTAGAGAAAATGCGGGGGCAATTTTTCCCTACTTACCTGGCTATGGCCTTTTCTGAAAATTTCATCCCCGTCAACGCAATGGTTTTGGAAAAATGAATTTTTTTTTAATAAAAAAAAATAAAAATTCCGGAAACGTTTCAGTGGATCTATTCGATTTTTGTTGGTACTTGTTACAATCAAACGTGTTACGAAATAAAATTATAGAACATCTTGTGAAAGATTAAGGTTTAAAAAAAATAATGTTCCTTGTTTTATTTTCTTTTACTATAATCCACTTAGGGTACAATAACGAACTTTTTTCAATACAATACAATAACGAACTTTGTATTGTATTGTACTTTTCAGTACAATACAATAACGAACTTTCATATAATCTTTTGGCACCTTATTAAATTAAATAATTTTTTCAAAATGATCGGTTTGGTACGCCACGATGAAAAAAAAAGAAACAGACTTTATTGATATATTTTAGTTATATATCTATGTAACTAAAATATATCAATAAAGTGTGTTTCGTTTCTTTTCACTGTGGCGTACCAAGCCGATCATTTAGTCACATATCAAACTTTATTGATATATTTTAGTTATATATCTATATAACTAAAATATATCAATAAAGTGTGTTTCTTTTTTTTCACTGTGGCGTAGCAAACCGATCATTTTGAAAAAATTATATAATCTAATAAGGTGCCCAAAGATTATATGAACATTTTTTCGCTATTGTACCCCAAGTGGATTATAGTAAAAAATAATAAAACAAGGAACATTTTTTTTCAAACCTTAATCTTTCGCAAGATGTTCTATAATTTTATTTCGTAACACGTTTGATCGGAACAAGTACCAAAAAAAAATCAAATCGATCCACTGTACCGTTTCCGGAAAGAAAATGTTGCTTTGATATTTAAAAAAAAAATCATTTTTCTAAAACCATTGCGTTGACGGACATGAAATTTTCAGAAATTTTTTTTTTTTTTTTATACCTCACAATATACTCCAAATTTCGCTGGAAAAAATGCGGAGGCAATTTTTCCCTACTTACCCGGCTATAGCCTTTTGAGCACATCTTTAAAATAACAGTCCGAACTGAAATACGTACGGGATTTGCCGTGAGTTAAGGGTCTATACCAGTGTGAACGCTGAAAATTAGGGTGATTTTCGGGAATTTTTTGGAAGAAAAGTATGCAATTAAGTGTTTTGGAAAATTAAGAATATATTTGGCTGTATTTGACCTATATTATATCACTTTTTCATAGATTCATATTGAGATCTAAGCGACTTATGCGCTGCCTTCGGAGGCGTAAAAAAAGTTCCTCCACTGCTGACATGATTCCGGTCGATTGAGTAGCTGAAACCGAAAAAGGAAAAAATGTCGTTAAACTGGAAGGTATTTTCTGTACCATGACGTAGGTTTTTCGAATAATATCAAAATTTAACAAAATGGCGTAGTTACGAAAAAAGTCTTTTTTCTTGCCTATAAAATGGTCGTTTTTTTCAATGCCAAATCGTCAACTTTTATCCAATTCAAAATATCCTACGTCATTATAACGTAAATACATTCCAGAGTACTCAGTTCAAATTTCAAGTCATTCGGATAATCGCTCTTTAAGTTACGATGTCAGCAAATTTCTAAAATCTCATTTCGAGATAAACGCGTTTAAAGATTTAACTATCGATTTTTGCAAGATAAAATCATATTGATATGAATGATAATGATATTCTTGAAAGTATAAACTGCCGAAAAAGGCAAAAATCGATTTTTTGAAAGTGTCACCCTGGTATAGCCCCTTAAAGATAACATCAGTTATTAACAAATGATTGTACTTTTTCTGTCGAGAATTAAGTTATTACTTTCAAATGCTTGTCAATTACACAAAAATTCATATTTTCTGAAACCCCTACATATTTCTCTAACTATACTCATGTAAATTAATAGATTTTTTTCCAAATTCAAATTGCGTCAGTTATACTGCGTGCCGCAAAGCGTCTCAAATTCAACATGTCTCGCGAGAGTGACTCCAGCGTCACCATTTTGTATAATGTTTTAATACCATTTTTTTTCGTTCACTTGAAGATATTACTAATAACATCCTTGGATATTATTATCCTCTTACTTTTCCTTGCACCCTAAAAAAATCGCGAAAAATCCCTTAATTTTAGACGTTTACAGTGGTGCAAACCCTCAAGCACCATTGTGTGTGGCCAATACTTGGCTAGCCAATACCGGCCAGCCAGCTAGCGCATCAACTAGTGAGCGGAAGGCCAATACTTTTGATATCTCGGTGTTAATATACTTGAGTTAAGGGGTATGCATAACCTTGAAGTTAAAAAAACAGATCGATTTCTAATATTTTCTTCGACTCAAGTATTGGGATGATATGGTCGATCTTTGCACACAGATAGTACATAGTCTCGACATGTCACCGTTTTTTTTTAATTGCAAAATATATATAAACAACGTAATCATTGTTATTTAATCTCAGGACTGTAGCCTCCGGACGGCTCGCTCGCGTACATGACTCCGGTAAGTGGATTCATCTAAAGTCAAAAATGGAAAAATATATTTTTTGTATAACGGTAAAGCTACGAACTCACCGGATATATTTTCGAAATTTAAAAAATGGCATAAATTGAACTGTTTTTAAAGAAAATGTCGATTTTCGACCAAAAATAACGACTTTAAACGTTAATATTAGCAAACGGATGAACATATGAAAAAATCATCCGGTTAGTCGTTTGAATATGTTATAAAATATATCCAATCCTAATTTGACGTAAATCGGACGATTAGATTTTGAGATATGACGTACGCCAAATTGCAAAGTATATCATTTTCGTGTAAATGTTTAGGTCTGCTCAATATCTTCGGTGGTTCTTTATGGTTTCAGGTACGGACAATACGAACAGGACATTTATTTTGTTCTAGAATCGTTTTTTCCGTTATAAACAATTTAATTGTTATAATGAAGATTGTTACGAAAAAAGTGCATGTTGTAGAAAAAAGTTTAAAATAAAAGATGTTTCTTTTTTAATTGACAATAAAAAGTGTCTTTCACTTTTTTTCGCTAGCTCCATTAGATATGAGCAAGGAACATTTTTTTGAGAAAGACGGAACAATGAGTGAAAGGGACGAAACGATGAGTGAGAGGCGATGCGATTAATTTTCGTCGCTCATATCTCCATTACTAATAGAGGTAGCAAAAAATGTAACACCTTTTATTTAAACTTTCTATCTATAAAATGCACCCTTCGGTGTCAATTGTTGTGTGATAAATTTAATCGTGAGAAAGTATTTTGGTGTATGGACTACTTGCTTGAGATAAAAAATCAATTATTTTTCGTACCTTTAATGTGCAATTCCTACACCGTATAACAATCAAACATCCTGATTGGATAGTTATATTCATGCCCTTAGAAACCATACAATGCACCGCGCAGCACTAGAGCCGTAATGCAACGGGACGATTTGACCTGTTCCACTAAAATCGTCATAACTCAGTCAATTTTTGGAATCTTTAGAAAATCTTTGAACCAAATCAAAGTCAAGACTCTACGCAAAAAGAATATTAAATAACCCAAAATTGGTTTTTTTAAATTCCAAGGTTATGCATATCCCTTAAGGTTGTTATGGAGTTAGGGCGAAATGCTACCACCGAGCTGAAATGGTTTCTGGAAGTTTATTATCCCTTTGCTGATCATCCTGTGCAATTTGGACACGATCCGTATAGTACCGTTTTTTAGAAAACAATTCGGAAACTCGACGTATTGCGTGAGCTAATTAAATGACGCTTATGGAAAACTCCCGATCATTTTTCGGTACATTATTAATATCTGCTAAGAAAATGCTACCACGGAGATGAAACAATAGGTACGGTTCGACTAATTATCGGACTAGCCCCTGGTACCGTGAAGATCAGATTTTTCACACAGTACCGTTATAAAATTATGTTTTTAATAGCGAATTTGTGGGCAAATCAAGTACACAAAATACTAAGCTGCGCAATCATGGCAACATCGTTGACGGCACAAATGCTACCTATTTTATTCGTCTTCGGTAATTATGCCCGGGAACTCGAACTACTCGGTCAGGACAATCAACGAGTATTATTTGTTCCTATTTTCTTAATTAGTAACAATTACATAATATTGATTGAAAACGATGTTCTGAAATTATATTTTTCTAGACATGTCTAGGCAAAGACAAAATGAAGCGGAATTTTTTTCATGAATGACTTTTTTTGTAGAATATCGGAAAATTATTCAAGGTTCTGATTTCTTCCGGGTGATAGACGGTTTTAGTACACACTTTTTCTTACCAGCAAATTTCTTTTTGGTCGGACTGATATTCATTGTTGACAGCTCCTTGGTTCGATATTGAGGTTACGAACGGTGTGTGTATGTCTCTAACTTCGCGACACTTCTGTCAACCTGGGCATTATCATATACCACAATTTACGACGTTGCCAATTCGTCTCGCATTAACTGATCGAGAAAAAATTATAGATAATAATCATAAAAAGTAATGAAAACATTAAAGTGTAACTACCGAATGTTCTAAAATGCATATTTTTACGAATAGATGTAGAAAAATAGTTGAAGAACGTACGTTTAATATGGAGATTATTTGATAGCAAACAGTTGGTAACAGTCATCCGGCTCCATGCATAATCATGCCCCCCTCCCCCCGCCATACATCACCCCCGACGGCTGGACCCCATAACAACCTTAAAATCCGTCCACCAGAAAATCAAAAGAATATAGGGCCGCCTATACCGGTACGGATTTTCCAGTTTCTCCGTACTCTCGGCACATGCGATTATACGTAAACATCCGCGAGGGAATACGTTGGTACTCAGGTGTTAATTAAGAGTTCTTAAAATGAAAAAAATGTCGAATAATTAATCGAATGAAATTGGAAAAAAATAGTTAAATGACTAAATAGAATAGTTAGTCAACCAATTATTGGTGGCTTTGTCGACATAGTCCAGTTGGAATAAACATGAATTCTATTGAACAAGGCCAGCATGATGCCAATTTTTTCGTAGATAATAGGAAACAGTTAATTAGGTATCTGTTTCCATATCTCCCTTATACCCGTTACATTTCTTGCAGAGCATTGTGCATTTTGAGCCAACCTTTCGATATGGGCACTTGGTTGTGCAATTACTTGTATCGCAACCCCAAGAAATAGTTTCCAACAAATTGCACATGTCGAAAGGTTGGCTTAAGATGTACAATACTCGGCAAGAAGTGTAAGGGGCAAAATTGTCCAAACGTTATCGAATGCGAAATGGTTTTAATCGATGATAAAATCGACGAAAAGTTTTCGAAAACGCCGGTTTTACGCAAACCGATTATGATTGCTGTACTATATGACATGGCA